>JAOEHX010030850.1:2029-12256 GCA_025448015.1 Bolborhynchus lineola
TCTTTCCTTCTACTCACGATGGTATCTGGCTTTAAGTAAATGACAAATTTCCTAAGTAGTACACATTTCAACACTTAAGCCAACACTACAGGTAACACTCAAAACGACAAAATAAGTAAAACACATAAAGGTGTTTCTTCCTTGAAAATCCAACCTAAGGCAATATAACACTGCCCTGTTCTGCACTATCCAGCTGCTCCGCTTCACTACTCTACCCCTAAACCTTATCACTGCCAGACACAGCAGGTCATCAGGTCTCCTTCCAGATCATATCTCAGCATGATTATTTCTTTATTTCTGCAGTACTTCAGTACAGCAGGCTTACACCCTCTTTGCTATCGACCATGTACACTGACCCCCTCCTTTCCTAACGACCTACTCTATGCTGACCCTTCCCTTTAACTAGTCGGCGGGAGGGGTGCTCCTTCCTCCCTGCCGGTGCCCAGTGCAGCACTGCCGGCGTAGGTGCTACGAATGGGCCGCGGCAGAGGCCGAGCACGGACGCACCTCTCCTCAGCGCACATCACAGAGCGCCACCCCACAGCCAAAACGCAGGGGGAGCCCTCCGCGGGCTAAAATATCCACCCCACCCACCAATCACCGAGCGCCTCGCCCAGCCTGCTTCGCTTCGTAGCCAATCACAGCGAGGAGGGAGAGAGAGGGTTTGGCGGGTGTTGTGGCTCTGGCGCGTAGTGTTCGCCTCCATCTTGGCTCCCTGAGGCGTGGTGGGGCAGTGGAGGCGGGTGAGCGGCTGGCTGGGCGCGTCCCGTCACTGCTCCGCCGAGGGGCCGGGGGTCCCTCTTTGGAGATGGGGGCGTTTCCTGGGCTAGAAGCAATTAACTCCATGCTCTGGGGTTACTTCTTGTCTATGTGCACTCTCATTGCTTGTGGAACGAGATGTTTTTGCAGTGTTTTACCACTTTTGCTTTGGCCGTCATAAATGTAGCACAATGTTTTCCAGATTTGCTTAAATCTCCTCTAGTAAAATACAGTTATGTTTTAAAATCAAATTACACTGGTTTTCCCCTGCACCTTCTAGACACTTGATAAGTCATGAACTAGGCCAACTTTCCAAGAGGCAATTACCCTAACAAAACCAAGGTGGCTCTTATTTTTGCACTGTTCCCCCGGTGAAACTAGGTTCAATCCTTCGTATTCCATTTTACATATATTAAGTAAATGTGTTTGAGGCTGGGGTTTTGACTTTGGCAGCAAGGCAGAGATTGAAAGGTCACACAAACTACTCCAGTTTTTCTTAAGGATAGGGGGTATGTCAGGGGTGTGACCAAGGCAAGCAGTAACTGTTCAGAAAAGTGCCAAAGGAGAAGACTGCAGTCCTGTCTGCTGAAACGGCAGAAGAATTCCAGGAGTAATAGGGAAGAAAGCATGAAAAAAAGGTGCAGTAGAACTCAAAAATCAGATGATTCTACAGAGCCAAGTCACCCACTTTTTGGTAGAATACCCAAATCAGGCAAGCTTACATTGGTTTTCTTTATCTACACTTGAATGAGCATGATTTGTGAAGGGCAGAACTTCCCAGAAGATATCCTCCAATGCCTTGTGAATACTTTCCCTCAGAAGCCCTCACTATTAACCAGGACCTGATTAGACTCTACTTCATGTAAAATCCTTGAGGAGATGTGTTGTCAAGTTTTACAGCTGTGGTTTGTGCCCAGTCTGGTTCTCTTTGTCACGGTTTGCTTGCAGAAAGTTTGCAGGAAACATACACAGTATAACTTCCTATTATCAGTAGTGTGTTTTTCAGAAATAAACTACAAATAAGTCCTACAAAATACTATCAAAAGAGAGGGCTGGGACCTGAAATTCTTATTTCTCCTTGACATGAAAATTTATACTCAAATTAGGTATTGGTTCTATGGGACATGATCATGGCCCCATCCTGAGCCTGTGCTTCACAGGCAAGAAGTAACTGTCTGTCTCTGTCCCTTAAGAGCTAAACCCTCTTCAGTTCCGTAAATATCAGTTGTCTTTTCTCTCAGATTCTCCAGTGTTTGCAATGAAGTTAAAATCTCAGGAGTTTTCTCAACTTGTATTTAGCTTTTAAAATGGCTTGCTCTATTTCAAGGGTAAGGAACAGTTTGTGTACCCAGAATTTTGTCTTTATCTTCTGTATTCTGTGTTAATTCCCACTTAAAAATTAACTCATGAATATTACTTGAGAGCATAGTGGATAACAGCCGAGGGGTAAAATGTGGAGTGGGTGATGGCAGCCTTTTTGTGGATGTTGCAGAGAAAGGGAAATGATACGAATGACTGCCTTGGTTAAAGGTCTGAATACAATCTTAAACCAGCAGTGTACAGGATTGTCTAAAAAAGTAGCCTAACTAGCTCTTTGTTGAGCAGCATAATTAGGCCTGATAGGCTTTTTTTTTTGTTTAAGACACTTTATCCTTACTTATATTTAAACTTCAGTTCCATTTAATAAGTGAACGATAGGAACAAATGGTCATGTTATAACTTTCTGCTTCAGAATTTGTCAAAAAATTGATAAAAATAATAGCTGCACATTCTGTTCTCTATGCCTTTGGAAAGAATTATAAAAGAGAAACATACATAGTTATGTAACATATCCTGCAATTTGTTTATAGCACTGTCAGCCTATACATGAAACAATAAACCTATACTGCGCTCATACCACTCCAAAAATCTGAAGATAAAACCAGCAACTTAGTTGATTACTTCTGAAAAGATAGCAGTAATTTTCGAGTAAAGAAACACCTATCTCTACCTTTAACCATTCAGAGCACAGTATTGTAGTATTTCAAATGCGGGCGACGTGAAAGTCTGTTTTTCTAGCGTGGGTAACCACAAGATGGCAGCGTGGGTTAACCCTGGGTGCACTCGTCGTCTCCTCCTTAACCCAGGCGGGATCTCAGCACCGCGCTGGTTTTGTCTGTGGTGGAAAGTAGCTGTATTAGAAAGATGTGATACTGAACAGACGGTTTTCTTTGGTTTTCTTTTACTTTGAACAGTGTAGTTGGATTCAAAAATAGTAATCATTTGCAGCTTGAAAACATATATATTGTTTTGGTCATCTTTCCAGCAAGTTGTTACTTCTTCAAATGCATCCTTCTTTCACATCATCTGTATCTTACCCTTTCTTAGCACGAATTTCTGCTTTCAAAATGTAATGATTAAATGCACTAAAAATGGCCAGTGTTTGTTTGTTTGTTTGCTTGCTTGTTTTCATTTAGGTGCTAGATTCTGCAAATGTGTACCTTAGTTATTTGGTATCTAATCGCTATTGTTTTTTTTCTCTATTATGGCTATGTTATTACATGGTAAGTAGAAAAATAGATGTGAGGAGCTGCACATGTGTTTGGGGGCACACTGCTGCAGACAGAACAAAATGCAATTATTCAGAAAAGTTTGTAGATGGGGGATATACAAGTGTATTGGATGTATGAGTCAATGAATTAAATGCTAATTACATAGCATTACAAATGGGATTATCTGTTTTTTAAAGTTTATGTGTTAGAAAAGTAATTTCAGAATGCAGCGGTGGTCTGAGACCTTGATACCTGAGGGTGATACCTTAATCACAATTCCTCACACACAGATTTTGGCTCATAGTATTTAGAATCATCTTTCTGACATATTCCAGTTTTAGATTACTTATACTATGAAAGGGATTAGATTTTTCAAGATTGTCATTTTTTTTTATTAGCCAGGATGTACATGTTATTGATTGGGTAACATGTTAGTTACCCAGCGTGCATAATTTGTGCTTTAACACTACAGTTGCTGTTTTATTCAGTGAAGTTTCTATCATTAGGAATAGTTAATGTTTGCAACTGTAGTATCTGGCAACAGCCATTCAAGTCAAAGTTACTGTTTACTCATCTTCAGTTAATACCTTGCTTTTATCACTGTGCCTAAAACGACCTTTTTATGACCAGTTAAGATTGATCTAAAGCCGTGCTGTTGCTGAAAAGGAAGGTTGTGCATTTTTCTGGTCCCAGATGTGTGTTCATTCTTCTTTCACGTTACCACTACTGCTTCTTGAACCATATGGTGAGCTGGTTCTATAGATTGCTGTTGGGAAGCCATTTAGTTCCCTAATTCATACAGAGAGCCTTGGATCCTTGCATTTAATAATGCAGTCAGTGGTTGTTCTTACATGGACATGTTCTCGTAGTAGTGGTTATTTGGTCTTTTATTCAATAACGATTATTTTTCTAATTTTCTATGAATGAAATTAATTGCAAACTATGCCAGATAATTTTTTCTCATCCACCCTTTTAGCTAACACCAACAAACTATCTGTAAATGTAATGGTGGACAGTTTGGTTGTAGGTACTTCTGTAGCATCAGTGCTGAACTCACACTGCTTTCTTTTCTCTACAGATTTTTTTATTTCTGAAACACAGTGTAAGAAATTTTCTGAGTCCGTCTTCAGGTATATTAATGTAAAATATGACCTGAAAATTCAGAGACATGAAACTTTCAAGATGTGATTTTTGTAAGACATCTTTAATGCTTGAATCAAGCTTTCATCCTTTAAAATTCCTCTTAAAAGCTGTTTACTATGAGTATGACACAGTACTTTTTGTTTAAGTTCCATCTTTTTTTACTATGTATGCAAACAGCAGCCAGAGGTTGGATTATGGGTTAGCTTTGCCTGTTGTGCTCAGCTGCTGAATTTGGGTGCTTGACAGAGTTAAGGCTGTTGCAGTTTCATCTTCCCAGGTCCAGCCAGTAGTGAGGCTAAGCATGTTTTCCCGATTTTAATTTACAATTGAAAAGACTACAGTGCACCTCGACCACACAGTATAAATAAGGATATATGGAAATAAAGACTTATTTAACAAGCAGATCTTCAGACTTCACTGTTCAACCACTGAAACTCAATATGTCTGTAGCAAGGCACTAATGCATAAATAATTACCGAAGACAGAGACTACAGTTTCCTGTGGGGTCTGGCTAAAGGCCCTGCGTAGGCACTCAAGTAGGTTTGGGGGTACCTTCAAATATATATCTGTGTATGGAGATGTAAAGATACTAGAATCTTTCTGAGATGTGTGTTGTGAATCAGCTACTGTTAGGCTCACTGAAGATGAAAATCTGTCTCTAGTCAAAAGAAGCTTTCTCTTTTTGTTCTTAAAATCTTTAAGAAACTTGGCTTCACATCAAAAATTCCATCTGAAGTATTTCATGAAACATTCTCTCTAGTCCAAAGTTTTGGAGCATAAATTATTGTTTAGTTAGTACAACAGAGGGGAAAAAAGGCTAGTTTTGTAGGGTCTAAACATATAGCTGAGAGGAGCATGCTGGTGAGCGGGCTTTTTATTTGGTTTTACCGTGTCATATAATGTAAGTTTAAACTCATCCTTTATTGGTTAGGCCATTTTAAACCACAGCTTCAGAAATACTGGCAGTACATGGAGCCTTCAGGAGATTTTATTGGAGCCTAAGGAACAGCAATATTTGATTTACATGTGAACCCAACACTGGCAACTGCTGAGCAGTGATTTTTGGAAGAAATATTTCAGCTGTACACATACGTGGTTGTGTGGTCCAGAATTCCTGCAGCTTCTCCAGGAAAAGAAACAGAATGGCTCTCTGTGCCACTGCCTTCAGAAACCAAATGAAATTATAGTCTGTAGAATATAACATTGCAGAAGATGGCATAATACAGTTTGCTGCAAAAGCTGCATGTAGTTTTGACTGAAATATTTCTGCTTATGCATAGAAAGGACAACTCCGGCTATGTTTTTTGGAGCTTTTTTTGCAAGAGAGTGAAGACATGGTAACCTGGGCAGCCGGGTTCCCTTGTAAACTTTACAGTGCACAGTTGTCATCTTTTCATGTACTGCTGTCTGAACTAACTGAATCCAAGGTACTGATGGTTATGAGCTGGGATATTGAAACTGATGGCAGTCTAGTGCCATAATCCTTCACTAACTCTTTGTATGCTCTTGAGCTTGTTAATAGGTAATCAGTTCGCCTTGTCTGTTCTGGTGGCCTTGTGACGTTTTGTCCAAAACTGTAGAAGAAGGAGTTGGAGAGCTATTATACCCATGAGAAATATCACATACCATTGGTTCTGAATTCTGTTGCTTTACCAATAAAAGTGATGTTTAAAATGAACAGGATTACCACCCCATGGCACACCCATTCCAATTCCTGGCATTGTATTTACTATCAAAGTAATTCTGCCTATTTTAGGAAATATACTTATTTTCCTAGAAGACACCCTATGTCTTAAAGGTTTTTTTTGTTATTCATGCATAAAGAGACAGGAATGGAATCAATAACAAATGGAGAATCTGAATTTAAAGAGACTGAAAAACCAGTGGGGCACATTCTCAGGACTGACAGTATTTTATTTTGAAAACTGTCACACTCTACACAAGTTTTAATACCAAAAATTCATGAAACACAGTATTTATGTTCCCAGAGAAAGATATGGTTGAATGGCTCTTGTACCTACTGTTCCCAGAAGTGATCTTTGTATTGTTTATTTTTTTGGGTGCACATCTGCTATTTGAGAAAGTGTAAAGCGTTGTTTCTGCATATACAGCATATGAGAATTAATACACCCAAAGCTTTTCTTGAATCCCCGAAAAGATCTGTAGTTTGAGTTTTGCTTCCTTTCAAAACACAAGAAAATATCATGGGCAGAAAGTCTTTTTGTTTACCTTGGCTGGTATAGCTGGCTGCTTCATCTTTCATGTACTTACCCATCTTTCTGACTTTTTCCTGGAATAATGATTGAAATATGTGGTTAATAACTTCTGTTGGTGAAAAAGCTATTTTTAAGTACATTCATATAATGCTGAGCATGAAACTGAAATTGATAATAACATATAAGGAAAATTTACTCAAGATCAGATACAGGACTATTCACTTTCATTCTTTGCATTTGAAGGCAGAGATAAAATCACTGTGAATAATTAGAAATATGCAGAGATTTCCAGAGGAAAAGGCTTACATGGACTAATACTCTTATCATGTTGCTGAAGAACAGAGTAGAGATAGAGTTTTCTGTAAGAACATAGACATACTAAATTCCTTATTAGTAACATAAGAACCAGAAGGCACCTAATGAAATTACAAAATAACAGACTTAAATAAAGCAAGAAGTACTTTTGAAAACAATTCATAATTTAACAATAAAAATTACTTCCTATGGGAATGCAAAATATGTAATTTGTAATGTCGAACTGTAAAATATGATCAGTCTGTTTTATGGTCCATAAGTCAGACCAGAAGAGCTGTTAAAAAGGGTGGTGCACACATGGTCTGTTAAGCTCTGTTAGTCTCTCAGTGCTCACAGCAAGGGAGTCCACTAAGGGAAGTACCATTCCACGCTGGCCTATTTTTATGTTTGCTCAAAACATCCACTTATGGCCCCAGTAAGAGATAAGGCCACTTTTTTCAAATCATCTCGGGGTGTGGACCAGTATATTTCTGCTTTTATTTCCACGCTAATAGATTCTGACCCCAAGAATCTAATAAAGATCTAATATAAAATTAACATTGTAGAGTAATACTGTGATATAGTGCCTCTCTTTTTTGAGAACTAAATTCAACCATGGCACAAGATGATTCAGTATGCATAAAATAAAAATTTTACATGCATATGCTTATTTCAGGTGTGTCATTAGCTCTTTAATGTATGATTTAAACCCATTTATGATACCAGTGACAAAGTATTTACACATCATCTATTTGATAGCATCACCAAAATACATTTTGAGTTCTAGTGTGTTCTTGGCTGGGTAAACATCCCAGTCAACATTTGGCTGATACATTACCTTTAACAAAGATGGCACTGTTTGAGTTGGGAATGGGAAAAGCATTATTTCACATGAAGATGTATTCCTTTCAATAAAGGCTGACAGCTTGCTGATGGAGTGCAATGGGCAATCATGAAGGGCAATTAAAGCATAGGCTTGCATTTCGTATGATTGGCGCTATGGCACCTAATTTAATTCAATCAAGAGCTTGTCTGTGACTATTTAACAATCTGTCTCAAGTTTGTAGTATTTCAGAGAATATGTAATGAAAATTGATGACCTATATTAATCAAGGGACAAAATAACTCAATTTTCCAGTGTGTGTTTATCTTCAGGGAAGGAAAGGCTTTGCTGGATTTTCTCTCCATGTTGCTTTCTCTATTTCTTCCATAACACTTGTCAGGCTGAAATAGTGTATGGAAGCTCTTCTTTTTACATCACATATATTCCAGGAATCATTGGAGTTTTAAATGGAAAATGTGAAACCTGTTCTTGTGAACTGAGCAATATGGACAGCCAGATTGGAGCAGTAGAGCAGTGGTTAGAACAAGGAAGAAAACAAATCCAAATTTTTCAAGCAGACTTCACAATTAGAATATTGGAAAATACTAGGGTAGAATCAAAAATGCTAGAAATTTCTCAGAGTATATTTCCATGCATTTACAAAGGGGAGTTCAATCACATTCCAGGCAGGGTTGATCAGTACAGCCCTGGCCAGTTTGTTTCCAGTTTTTCCAAGCAGGTGGTAAGTCCAAGAGTCCTGGTCACATGTTTAGAAACCCAGATCAACTTGGAGTTGCTAATGAGTCCAGGAAAGAGCCTAAAAATTAGTTTGACAGTGTATGGGTTTTTTTGTTTGTTTGGTGGTGGTTTTGTTTATTTTTCCCAAGTGCTTTTAGTGCTTTCAAAAACCATCCATCTCAGATGAGATTCTGCATAGCGGTTGCAGTTGAGGAATGTTATTAAATAATACAGGTTGATTCAGCAGCTTCTGGATGTGAACTTGAAGGTAGATTATTTGAGAGTGTAGAAGAGCTATGGTGTTTGTGAAAGTGTAGGTGGAAATGAAGGACTTAAGGAGAGAAAGCTTGATGAAAGTGTATTCATCCCTGCACAAAATAAACTGCTGAAAATTCTACCTCAGCCTTTGCAGGGTTTTATTTACCTTGGTTTTGTTTTCTGCTGATGTAGAAGTAGAAGCTCTTCTTAGGACTGGTAAGAGCCCTAAAGTTGTAGTAATTCTTGAGGTTAACTGGAGTATTGTGTTTTCCAGGTTTCCTCTGGGATTAAAATGGTCAGCCTCAAAAGGAGTACCAAAGCTTACATGAAATACTGTTAAGCTCTCTTGCTTTCTAACAGTTGTCTCAGTGAGGCTGGGTAGAAATGAAGATGGCACAACAGCTTTATGGTTTCACTGGATTCTTCCTGCAAGATTCTCAAAGACATCACAAGAAAAGCTTTTAAAACATGCTATGCCTGACTAACTTACTTTTCTCCCTTCTGTCACCCAATTGACACCCTCTAAAGAAAACTGGGGCCTGAAGAATTCTGAACAGAAACGACTGTGCAGAATAATATTTTACAGATGGGACTGGTTCCCTGCAAACACTCCATGAGTGCAGTTTTAGCCCTACTTGTGAATAACCTGACTTGCTTAACCATTACTTGTGAATAAGCTGATAAGTATGACACGGGGCACAGATAAATGGAGAATACCATGTCTCAGCAATTTGTGATAAAGAGCTATTGGGTCTGCAACCATAATAGGCATTTGCTACCCTCAAGGGTTGGTTTATAAGCATGTGGGTTCCTAGATCATTGCAGCCTGGACATGATTCATCTAACCACCTTCTTGTAGTTAGTGAAGAGGAGCAGGCATTTTTAGAATACCAGTATTTACATTCTCAAGGAGATGTTTAAAGCAGACCAAATGAATCACACTTACAATTGCTTATTTTTTTCCACTGAACATGAAGGGACCTTTGAGTGGCTGAGCTCAGGACACCTACATTACACCCTTTTGCTGAGATTAATTCCACCCAAATGATTCTACTGTCTAATACGTTGTATGGAAGGGTTTTCTCTTCAACCTGTACAAGTGCTCTTACATTCTGTATATGCATGTTAGCAATTTACTGGGTTTGGGATTTATTGTTGCTTTCAAGCAGGACTGAGAGAAAACCAAAATGTAGTTGCTTCCTACAAGACTTACAAACTCCGAAGAAGTGTGCAGAAGTGCCAAGTGTGGCTGACATCTCAGTCCCTAGTGAAAATGCAAAGGTTTCACCTAAGTAATGTACTTTTATCCACTCTGATGGCAAACTTCTGAATTGTTGTTCTGGTATGAGAATTTACTAACTTTTTTTTTTTTTTTTTTGAAAGTCACATAATATCTTACATAGAAAAAAAGAAAAGAAAAAGGATCATGATGCTATTACTGATTTTTATCCATCCAGTTCAAATT
>JAOEHX010030855.1:6866-26663 GCA_025448015.1 Bolborhynchus lineola
AAAAAAAAATCCCAACACTTAATTTTTGTTTCACTGTGGGCAAAACTAATTTCCATGAATTTATTACATTCCTAGCTAAATTATTGGTCAACGTCATATTATATTATCATATATAAAAATAAAAGCTTACCTTTTTTTTCCCAGGAGTTATATGTATCATGCATAAGCTTAAACTGCTATGCATATATCTTACAATCTTGCAATAACGAGTAGCATTTGGTAATGATGCCTTTGTTGAGTGTGTGTGGGTTTTGTGTAAAATTTATTTCTTTTGGGTTTTGAGGAAAATATGACTAAAACTCTGCTTCTCTCTGTATACTTGCCCTTATATAGTACTTGCAGTGTGAATGCCTGAGTCTCTTCAGAGGTAATTGAAAATTTCTCATTTTTTTAGTTGCCCACAGAGTTGCTACCATGTGTGGATTTAACATAAAATCTTTTTTTGGGCAGCTGTGCCATGTGTCACATGTGAAGTACTATCCTGTAAATTCATGTGCCTATTTGGCACTTTTCGCTACTTTGAATGAAAAATAATATCTCTTAAAACAGCTTTAAAAGAAAGATAAATCAAAACTTTCTCGTTTTTGCATCCATCAGTATTTTCTGCTCACTAACTATCATTCACGAAATTCAAGTTTGTTGGCAATCATGAATCTCACTGCTTATGTTTGTAAATCTTTTTAACATTATTGTAGGATCATAGAATAGTTAGGGTTCAAAAGGACCTTAAGATCATCTAGTTCAACCTCCATGCCATGGGAAGGGACACCACACACTAGACCATGTCACCCAAGGCCCTGTCCTACCTGGCCTTGAACACTGCTAGGGATGGAGCATTTTCTACTTCTTTGGGCAACCTGTTCCAGTGCCTCACTACCCTCACAGTAAAGAACTGCTTCCTTATATCTAACCTAAACTTCCGCTGTTTAAGTTAAACCCACTCCCCTTTGTCCTCTCACTACAGTCCCTAATGAAGAGTCCCTCTCTGGCATCCTTGTAGGCCCCCTTGAGATACTGGAGGGCTGCTCTGAGGTCTCCACGCAGCCTTCTCCAGGCTGAAGAGCCCCAACTATCTCAGCCTGTCTTCATACAGGAGGTGCTCCAGTCTCATGGTCATCCTCGTGACCCTCCTCTGGACTTGCTCTGACAGTTCCATGTTCTTCTTATATTGAGAACACCAGAACTGCACACAGTCCTCCAAGTGGGGTCTCACGAGAGCAGAGTAGAGGGACAGGATTACCTCTTTTGACCTTACCACTTTTTCATGGAAATGTTTGGACCCTCATGTTTAGTTGCTACATTTGCTTCTTGCAGTTTTTCCTGTCTCTCCTTTTCATATCTGTCATCTTTTTTTTTTCTTGCATCTCATTTGATTTTTTTTCCCCCGCTGTTATAAAAAGTATTGTTTCATGCCCCTGCTTTAATCAGGTGCTGCTGATGAAGGACTCCTGTGCCATGTCATTATTTATGTAGGTCCTTTGTACCTGCTTGTGCTAGTGGCCATTTGGATGTGAATAGCAACTTAGAAAAAACAACTCTTGTTTCTTTATAATTGTACTTTTTAATGCATCTGCCTCTAGATTTACTTCACTTAATCTGCTGTTTGCTTTCTGTAATAAAACCATTTTTAACTGGTTTGAAACATGTTTAGATTACAGGAAAAAAAACCCTAACCTAAAAAACCCTAACAGATCATTGTTTTTATGTCCATTCAGATAGTTTTTCATATGTATTAAATGTAATTCCAATAGCTGATGCTGGATTGCTATTCCCATCCAAGTTTGAATTCATATGCAAAGTATGGCAGGTTTGCTTTTGTGTACAGTGTACTTTTTATAGCAGAGTTCACCTAACTTATAAGCCTCAGAGAGGGATGTTACTGTCTTTCAAGTTTGATGTTGTAATCCAGAAGTGACGTAGTACATTTTTAGAATAGGCTGAAATATTTCATTTGGAAGGTATCTGCAATGATCATCTTGTCCAACTGCCTGAGCAGTTCAGGCTGACCAATAGTAAACTTGTTTGCCATGATTATTTTCTAGAGATGGGATGGAGATGTATGGTGGAATGAATATGGCCAAGCCTTCAGTGTGTGTCTGGGCTGAATGATGAAGCTAGTCATGTCTTCACTGAAAAGTACTTTTAAGTATTTGTATTACACTGGCCTAAAATATATGGAATGCATTTTCTGTAAAACTGTCGAAGTTACTTGTAGTTTCAATAATAGCTGTTGTAGCAAATCTGCTTTCACAAGAAATTGGTGTGCATGCTATCTTTATGCATTTTAAGACTGAGTAAAAACAAACAAAACATACTGTATCTCACTTATGACATGCTTTTCCTTTATGTTTCATGTGCTATAAACATAGATCACTGTATTGTTTTGCAAGGGGATTATTTTAACTCTGGATTTCTTTCAGTGCTTGCATATAACGAATGAATGCTACAAGTATCTTCCTTTATGTTTCCATGGAACTTCTCACGCACGTGAACCAATAGAAGTGATGGTGTAAGATCACTTATAAGCTGTCAAACTGGTGATGTCCTGTTGTTTTAAGTAGACACTGGTTCACGGCTTTTAGGGAATATGCCCCCTTATTTACTTGACTTGGTGTACTGATTTTCCTCTTTAAAAGGTAGAATTGATTTTGAGTACATTCAGCATTGTAATGTCGTCCTGCATCTCAGTAGTAGTAGTAGTACCATGGTGTGTCTGTCTAGTCTCATTTTTTGAAGGCAGTAGTTCTCTTTCTTTAGAAGCAGTTTGTACTGACAACATTTCTGTCATGTGTAATAGTGAAATCAAAATGGTAAAATTAGTTTTACTCAGATCAGATTTTAATCTTTCCTTTCCCAGTCACGCTATATGTGCCTGTAATACCAGATTTAATTTCATGGTGAGATGAAAGTTTATGTTTGCATTTTGTTCAGACATGATTTGGTGTTTGGGTTTTTCTGTTCTTTTTTTGTTGGCTTTTTTTTTTTTATGTGACACGTTAAATTGTAAGCAGTTCACAGGAATGTCTCGCTGAATAAATGAATATTCATTTTTCAGAGGCAGATTTCCTCAAAAAGATTTAGAGACACTGTTTCCTGGGATGAGTGCTGATTTTACTAGTGAAAACTTCTCTGCTGCCTGGTACCTGATTGAGAACCATTCAACAACAAGGTTTGTTGCTATCATAAATTATTGTTTTAAATACAAGTTACTTGATATTATTTTATTATACATTAGATCTGTCATTGGTTGTTGACAGTCACAGACCCATTCTCTACTGCCTGTGGTGTTTCTGCCTGGCTAGAAATCAGCCAGTTTGCTCAATGTGGTTATGAGGAAAACTCAATTATTACTCAGACCTAAATTTTGGCCTCTCACCACCCCCCACCCCCCCAGGCCCATGACAGATGACATTTGTCTTCAGGCTAAAGCCTTTTATGAATCAAGAAGGTAGGCAGCATGGCCTTAAGTGGAAACTCTAGTCATGTTAAGTGATGACTAGAGCCTGAGGATAAGGGCACTGAATAGACAACTCGAAGCAAAACTGCTTATAGTAGTTGTTAGCTTTTAATTAACACTTTTGGGTAATGTTATAGCAAAAGAAATTGGACAAGTAATAATCTTTGCTGTAAATCTCTTAAAAACATTGACCATTAACATTTTAATTTTTAAATCTAGTTCATAATATGTACTTACATGAATGTATTATGTAAATATATTTTTCCATGTATAACTGAGATCTTTTATCTACATATGTTTGAATAATACTAGGAGCCATTTTTAGTAGAGATGAACTTTTCTTGTTGTCTTTAGCTGGGTATTCTGATGGGCATTTTGAAGGGAAATACCACTTTGCAGATTTATTTGAATTTTTTTTTTTTGTTATCTATGGTAGAAACAGCTGTGGGTTGGTGGCTTGTGGGGTTTTTTGTTGGCTTTGGATGTTTTGTTGTTGGGCTGGGTTGTTGTGGAGTAGTTGTGGTGTTCGGTTTTAGGTTCTCCAGAAATAACCATTAATCTACTTGGGAAATACTTCCGTTTCCTCTCAGAGTGGTGGTAAATTGAAGAGCCGAAACAGCAGCAAAAGAATCTTATTACTCAATATATATGCATCCTTTGAAATCCAGGAACTAAAAGGAATGATTCAAAATGAACTATGACAATCTGATAATTTAGGGAGTCATCAGGTTTTTTTAAAAAAGCTGATGGAATAGTGAAGTGAGAAAAAACAGCTTTTGATGTAGTTGTTTTTAAGAAATTTCTTTTACCTGAGGCCCTTGGACTCTTGCCATCTTGTTGCTCATTCATGCGGGCACCAGTGATGCTGCCAAGAGAGATGTAGAACAGATCAAGAGTGATAGCGAAGCCCTGGGGACAAAAGTGAAGAGAACCTTTGATTTACAGGTGAGGGGGGAAGGCTTCAGGTAGTGAATGCATCCTGTAGAATTAAGGTTCTGTAGGCTCTCAGATGACTGTACAGCTGGTTTCAAAGGCAGCATGTTTTACTTCTGTAGCTATGGATCCATTACTAAAGAACAAGGACTGCTAGTAAGAAATGGGATTCATTTGAAGAAGTGGGGCGGGAGCACCATTGCATTTTGCACTTGTCACCAAAGATTTGCACTTTGTTGATAAGGACTTCAAATTAGGAATAGCAGGGAATGGTCATAACAGCTTGCAGTTAAGTGAGGGACAGAGTACTCCATGTTCAGTGATGGCACTGACAGTGCTGTTGGGGATTACAAAACCAGTTGGAAGGGTCTAACCGCCAGTGCCTTTACACACTCACATGCAGCCTGGGGAACAAACACTGTGGGATTAGATAAGCATATCGCCTGAATAAAGTGGGATAGCTCATGTGCTTAGTGTTCTGTGATGAATGGCAAGAGGCCCTCTGAGAAAGGTACCCAGGAAAGAACTGGGGGGAAAAAAAAAAGGTCATTTAACCAGAATTACCAGTTTTAACCATAATTATTCATGGAATATGAACAACAGCATACATAATAGTTATACCTTGAACATGATAGTGTCAGTAAACCCACTGGTGCATGTTGGTGCATGCCAGCAGTTGCAAGTCATGGTCCTCTTGGCCCATGTATTCCAGTGGAATTAAAAGTATTATTTCTTGTTTTAAATGAAAGCTGGGGTTGTGGTTTTTTTGCATATTTATTTGGTTTATGTTGGTTTATAAAATATAAATCTTATTGTTAAAGTTGCAAAAGCTATGTAAAACTCAACAGGAAGAATGGCTCAAAGAGTAGGGTGAATCCGGTGATGTTTTGAATATAATTATAAATAGTATTTTTAATAAAGAAGTAAGCTTGGTTTTTGCTTTGATTTTCAAAAATGTGTAGTCTCAGAAATATTCTGGAATTGTATAATTATCTGTCCCATATCATTTGTGCTGTTGTCCTGGTCGCATGCGACAATGTTTTAGTTCTTGTCCTCTGTGTAGCCTCAGGTATTGGGAATGCTAGATGTATGGTGCATTGATGGTTTGGGCAGCTTATGTCTGTTTTTTTTCTTTGAAGAAAATTCTTTTTAAGTGATGAAAAAAAAAAACAACTCCCACGTTATTTCGCTCTCCCCTTCCCCCCAGTATCCTAACAAATACAAATATACTATTTAAACATACTATAAGATCATCAAATAACATGAGACAGTATTTAAAAAGAGAACTGCATAGTCAGTTTGAAAATGCTTGTAGTAAGTACTACTTGAATGCCCAAGTAGACCAGTCCAGCTATTGAGTAATGTGGTTTCTGTCCAGTAGATGGAAACAGGAAGTAAAGCAAAATGTGTTATAAATTTATTCCAGTGCAAGTGATAGGAGCCCTCCATTTAGGGTTAAAGACTAAACCACAAGAACTCTTTGGACTAAGAGTAAACTGTCATTATTGAGAATCACACTTGTTAACAATTATTCAGTCCTTGAGAGTTGTTGCAAAAGTAGATGACTTTATTTTCCAAGTAGTTTGTTCTCTTTATTCATTAGCTGACTATTTGTTGTTCAAATATCACAGGGGTCTTCTTGTTTGTTTTCAGTTTTGATCAGCTCAAAATGGCTGTCGTGAATTTGAAGAAACAAGCCAATAAGAAAAATGAAGGAAGTCTAGCTTACGTGAAAGGAGGTCTCAGCACATTTTTTGAAGCACAAGATGCTCTCTCAGGTAAAGATGCTTTGCACTTACTAAATGCAGTATAATAGAACAGACACTGTATGTATGGTTGAATTTTAATATTAAAAATACTGTTTTTCTTTACAGTCTCTTCTTAAAAGTGTCTGATGAGCCAAAAATCTTTATCATGTTGGTCACAAGCTGATTGTTGTGGTATATTTGCAAAAGATGGCACCAGGTGCCATCTGTATTGATTGGAGGCTTTTGATGAAACTGCTTAGACCACAGAACCAGAAAAGAGAGAAAATGTAGAACTGGAGATAATATTATGATGACTTAAAAGCTGTAGCAACATAAAAACTTGATTTTATCCAATAGTCAGACTAGTATTTGCAGTACATTCTGACTTGAGAAATCAGATGGCCTTCATATTCTGCTTGCCATAAGGAAAATTCCCCATACAAGTGAGATTAGTTTAGTTGTCTGTGCCATTTATATATCTCTATCTATATCTGTATATCTTTATATACACATGCGCAGACTTAAAGCATAAAACTGCCTCTGTGGTAACACGTGATTGTGGACTTGCCATGGTGCTATCTGTTTAAAGACTGTGCTAGATAAGAGTGACAATGCTGAGCCATCCCCTATAGGTTTAACATTTACCACTGTGCTGTTCTTCATAGTTACTGTGCATTGCAGAGTTATCACTCATGATCATTGATCTTGTGTTATGGGTACCATGGGATAAGAAAACTTGTATCTAGTCATAGCTTCAGCCAAGCTATAACTTCAGTTGGCTTTAGGAACAGTGCTTTGGAGATGTACCAATATTTTCTTTTCTTGACCAACTTGCAGGCCGCCTGGTTACTGTCTGATAGGGAAAAGGGAAGAATTATTTAAGCTGAGTTTTTATTAAGTACTAGGAAAAATGAAAATAGGCTATTTCTTTGTGAATCTTAAATATCTTGAAAATGTTGAAATCCTGATTTTTCTTAAATAGTTCAAAATCCTAAATAATCCTGAACAAATATTGGTATGTGACTTATTTTTTCACAACTAAGTCTGCTTTGTATATAGACTATCAAATAATTTAAAAGATTAAGTTCTATTTCCAAACAGTTACTGCTGTGGATAAAAAGTAGTGCTGGCGGACATGTGTTATCTTGCGAGATTGTTTTTTGGACCAGCAAAAACTTAGTGGGATTTACAGAAGGCTAATGCAAATCATAGATGTGAGGCTTTAGAAGGACTGAGCACAACCAAGTGATTTTTCTCGTATCTATTAAAGTGTAGGCTTCTTGCCTTTGGAAATTGATTTCATGATAAATGAAGAGGTTGAAGAGCAAATAGGAGTGTAAAAAAATAATAATAAAATAATGATAGGGAAAGCAAACTCACTTATTTCACTACTGTGTTCTTAATTAAAAAAAAAATCATAGCTTTAATATTGTTTTGCATATCTTATCTGTATCAGTGTTATTTTTACCTAGAGTTTCTCACTGCAGTCCTCTAGATAAATTAACTCAAAACTTCGCATGATTTATGGTTCATGGTGCTGCTTTTCACCTGTAGCTAAAATAGCTTGGTTTTGTTTTCCACCCAGTAATCCCCCTTAAGAGCTCAGAAGGAAACAGGGTTGTAGCTTATGCTGTTATAAATGGTC
Organism: Bolborhynchus lineola; assembly: GCA_025448015.1. Taxonomy (NCBI): domain Eukaryota; kingdom Metazoa; phylum Chordata; class Aves; order Psittaciformes; family Psittacidae; genus Bolborhynchus; species Bolborhynchus lineola. The sequence continues at coordinate 14,650 of JAOEHX010030855.1, forward strand.
AATTAAAGTAGTAATAAGACAGAATGGCCTTGATGCTGTTGCATAAGAAAATTAGAGACATGAAGTCTTAGTATCTAGTAGATGTGGAGCTGTAACACTGGACTGCTGAGGGCTCATCAATACAATATTTAGGTTTTAAATTCTGAATCCAATTTCTTAATGAGGATGCTTGCAGCTGCCTTTTGTAGCATTTTAGTATGCATTTCTGTTTTAATTGCCTATTAAATGCACTTGCAGAAGTGTTTTGATTCTTTTCAGTCAAAAAGCCCCAACTCACTGCATCTGAATCTCAGCTTTGTAATGCAGAACTGCTAATTTGCCCTTCTTTTTCGGAATACTTTTGAAGGAGTGTAGCTGGAAAAATTACATAGTTTTTGAAAGACTTGAACCTGTGATGGGTGCAATCAACCACTAAGTTAGATGTGGAGAGGCTTCCAGAAGTAGCAAAAAAAAAAGAAAAAGGGATGTCTTTGGTAATACAACACTTTTCTGCCCTTACACATGTAAGGGTGAATTTGCGTGTCTTATTTTCTCCTTCAAAAAGATGTGACTAGGACTTGTATGCATTTAAACAAAGCTACAGTAGGAATAGTTTATGTTTGAAAGCTGAAAGATGAGGGAAGTAGCCTTGGTTCTGCAAACTTTCATTATTTGATGCTGAGCATACAACTGCCACAAATGAAAAGTGACTCAAGGGAAAGTCATTATCTAACATATCTAGTCTGTTTTCCAGGATGATTTAAGTTTCCTGAGCTGCTTTGTTTTGGTTTGGATATTTTATTATTTTAATTTTTTTTAAACTCTCTTGCTTTGGGAAGATTTCTGAGCTCTGATGGATCTTCTGAATGCACATTTTTTTTGTTGATTGGCATTTTTGTTGATACCTGTCAATTTTCCCCTTCAGATATCCTAGGGCATAACTTCCAGCCCTGGTCATTATACTTTATAGACTCCAGATTTGTCTTGTTGTAGAATGGAGCTATCTGTGTACAGTTATTTCTCCTAGGTTTCCCGAAATTGATATTTTTTGAAGGAGGCTCACTTTAAGAGCTATAACACGTACTTTACCAGGTATTTCATATTTTCATCTATTGGCACATCTGCTTATGTTTTAACTTCTTTTAACTCAAGTGTATGTAACAGTGCTTGTTTCAAACAGATGAACTTGGTCTGGGAAACCCTGAGTTACTGATTGTAGTGCAGCTTTTTTCATTAATTGGAATCAGTAAGATCAGTCTGATTTTAGTTGTACTATGAAACTATGTTAGACATTTCAATGAGTATTAATGTTTTCACAATTAAGCATTGAAAACCATAAAAAGCTATCCAAGATGTTTACTGTGTCTTGCGCTTTAAAAACTGTTTACTGAGAAAGTAAGAGGTCAAATAGGACAGAACCTTTGTTTGTTTGGTTTAATTTCTTGGAAAAGAGAATTGCCTTATCAGATCCTCCTGTCTCTGTGCCAATTAGCTTGGCTGACAGTTTGGCAGTGACTTTGCTGCAGAGGGTACAACAGGAATGTTTGTTTCATCAGCTGAAGGGACCTGTAAACTGAGCTGAAAGGAGCTGGGCTCCCTTCAACTTGACCCACTTGTCAACGTTGGGAAGTTCAGCTGATTTATTTCCCATAATTCTAATTGCAACCTAGGAAGTAGAATTTCCTATAAGGGCTGCTGTTTATATGCTTGTGTTTTGTTGTCATGAGCAACTCATGTCCTGCACAGAAGTCTTTGTGAAGTGAGTAAATTAATTTGCTTCGTATATACTTTTTCAGAAGTGTTCTTTACAAAGAGCCTTTGGCCGCAGAGTTACTTTTAAGTGTAAAGGGGAAAAAAAAAACCCAGTGAAAATTAAAGTGAAAGACAAAAAATAGGGAAATGACCACTTCATACGCTCAATTGTGCTAAGCATGCCAAATATAACATCTGTTCTGGCAAGTAAGGAAGATGATGTGTCTTTGAAACATGGGTATGTTGAATATATTTGTGATTTAGATTTGACTTTCTGATTTGCCATGGCAACAGTTCCTCTTGTGCAGTTTCAACTACAAACACATTTTACTTGATTTTCAAAAAAATAATTATATAAAAGAAGCACTGCTGTCTATTACAGTATTTTTCCTTTTTCCACTTTCCAGTCCTATTCAGAAGTATGGCCTGTGAGAATGCCAGTGTGATAGGAAACTTGGACTGAAGTTGGCCTTTCGTCTATACCCTACATAATACATAAGATAATTTTTGCCTGGCTGAAATTACCCTATATCTGGCCAATGTCCTGTTTGGGTTTTAGTTTTGAGGGTTTTTTTGGGGTGGGGTTTTCTTTCCTCCCTCCTCTTCCTGTAGGATATTTTTATACTTCATCCCCTAAGGCCCATTCTAGGATGAGCATGTCAGTGTTCCAGGATCTGATTCAGTATGAATAAGTGAATTCTGTTGCTATTATATCTGTTAAATTAATTTGCTCTGAAATTAAAACAAAAGAAACCGCTGGATCTATATTCAATTCTGAGTCAGATTGGGAATTTGGGCAAATTTTAATTTAATTTAATTGCTGGGAATTTTAAACTGATGCTTGTCTGTTATGTAAGTGCTCTTTCACCTCTGAGTTTTGGAGAGTTATGTCATGTTTGAACCTAAAGAGAGTGCATACAGCCAATTTTTCATTAGTGATTCTCTTTGCAAACTAGACTGATGAGTTACTAATTTTGAAGTGGTTTTCCATACCTAGTTCTTAATCTCAGTTCAGTCGTTTTGTCTGTGTCCAATGAAATGCTAACCCATGACTGGTTTTGCTAGGTGGTACAGCATCAGACTGCTATACCAGGTTTTGCTGTTATCACGTTCCTGTTTTGTAACATACCTGGTTTTGCTTTACTTTGGTCTCATACATTTTCTCAATACTATGAATTTTTATTAAATATATGGATTTGGGAAATCAAATTCAGACACATGACTGCTACCTAAATATTATGCAGCTGACTTGAAATGGGGCAGAACAGTTCTGTGTTGAGTGCTACGTGTGGTGCATCTCTATTAATGTTAATTTATTCATCTAGCTTTAAGCGATAGAAGGGCCTTTGCAGGATAAGAACAGCCTGCTACTGTAGGCAGTAATTTTCTTAACCTCTACAAATTATCATATTAAAAGAACAGGGTAAATGAAACAAGCTGGCAAGGATTAAACCAGGATGCTGTATGTGTCAGGCGTGTGCTTAACAGCGCATCAGTCATTTCAGAGTAATAGTTTGCATGCATGTATATGTCCCACAATAGATGCAAGTTAGATTATTTTAGTTTGAGAATTAAGATCATGTCTCTCAATATGAAGCAATAGCTGATGGGATCTAAGCTCACTGTCCAGTTTTCCAAGTGGGTGTTCATATCTGAAGGCATGAGCTGTCTTTGTGCTGCCCTTATAGGCAAAAGCTGAATGAGAAGCAATTGTACTAGTGCTGCTACATATGTTGCCCTTACATTAATGCACTTCCTTATGTATGGACAATGAAAGAATAGGCATACAGATTTAAGTTCTCTTATTGAAAACTTGTGTTCTAATTTTGCAGTACTAGATAACAAGGGAGACATTGCAATGAGAGATGTATGCTGAGAGAGAATTGACCTGCCAAAGGTGTGGCAGTAAAGTATTGTAAGTGGTGGTAGGTAGTTAAAGTAGTTTAGTCTTATGTGGATGCTTCCTCTTCATGCAATGCCTAAGATCAGTTTCTGTAGCAGACCAATTTTTATCTTACTGTAACTCTAAAAAAAGCATGAGTTATGTGATTGTGATTAATAAAAGGCTTAAAACTTTTCTTTTATACATGTTCCAGGATAGCTTTGTGTACAGGGTAATTTTTGTGTCAAGCAAGAGATGCTCTGATTTTAAGAAGTGTGAAATAGCAGGAGTTGTCTTAGTCCGTAGTGAAAGTTCTGTGCCCAAGCCAGTATCTGATTTTATGCTGATTGTTCATATAGAACAGCTTCTGTTAAATCGGTAATTATTTTAGAGATATAAACTAACTGCTAGTAGTATTTCTCCAAGCGTATGCAGTCATGGCAGCTGTTAGCTGCTGTGTGACTATCATCTTTTATCAATTTGTGTTTTTCAGATAAATAAATTTTTTTGTTCACTCTCAAGAAACAAGAAATCATCAAAAAGAAAGATTGGGTTTGCCGTTGAAGTTTTTAAATGCAATCAACTGCAGTTATTTTTGAAGTGTGTAGAATATTACCCATGATTAAATTTGAAACAGACTTGACCTACAAGCCATAAAACCAGCTTAATTTCATTTTGCATGATTCCACCTTGATTTCTATACCATTTTTAAAATACATGCAACTTTTAAAAGCTGGTTTTATTTCTTCCATTAGCTTTCATAGATACAGCGGCTTAGCAGTGTATTGGTAAAAAGAGAACAGCATTTCCCATTCTCTAAAAATCAGAAGCATATCCATAAAACTTGGGGGAATAAGAAACAACCAAAACAAACAACCAAAAAAAAAAAAGCAGGATTGACTAATGTATAATAAACTTTTTTTCTTTTTAGGTTTTCATAGTGTAATGTATTACTAGCTCCGTTCATGACATGCTGTCTTTATGTATTGCTTTGTTGCAATATAATACATATAAATTATAATATAAATTATATCATTTTGTTCATTATATGCAGCTATGCACTCCTATTGAGTCCATTTAGAAGAATTTCTACCCTACATAGGGGTGCTGTTCTTGTCAGTAACCTTCTTATATTCTGTTCAAATTACAGAAAATCATTAATCTTTTGATAAAGGAAACCAAAGGCATTTTTATTCATGCACTGCCATGAATCCTGGCAGCATTTTAACATGAGTTCTTCATCCCTCCATTACTGTGCTTTGATGCCAAGTTCTTTATAGTTACCACATCAGATCTTCAGAAATACTTTGCTGAGTCAGTCTTTCGGTTTTTTTTTTTTTTGTATTGACTCATTCTGTCTCCCACACCTCCTCTTTGTTTTATACATCTGACTAGAAAGGGTTTGGGATAAGATTTTTCATATGTAATGTATTTCTAGCCTTCTTTTAATCAGAAAATGGTGGAAAACTTTCAGCAGTGTTGCTTTGAGCTGAGTTAGGCAGAGGAGATTTTGAAAATGCCATTCTTGGTGCCTATCACAAAATATATTTTTAAAATGTAAGTAAAAAAAATAAAAATAAAAAGTAAATAAAGAGTGCAATTTGCAAGTCAAAACCTGCATCATCCTGGCAAGTGTTGTTTAATTTGTTAAATTTATGGTTGCCAAGTAGAAAACAATATCCTTCCTTAGGTGAAATAAAATTGGTTTCAACACAAGCAACAACAAATTATTCCTGGTTTATTTTGCTACAAGGTCTGTATGAAGATCTGTTTGCCAAATTGAACTTTGCATGTGTTTTGATCAAATAGAACCAATCCTGAAGTATTTAGTCACAGTTTAGAGATAGTGAGCTGTAAACTTAGTCTTTTCACTATTGTTAGTATCTCAGTGCAGCTCCGAAGTTTGCAGACATTTAAGTATTGTGATTTAGCTGGGAAACTCAAATTGGCAAAGATGATACAAAGCACCATTAACTTTCTGGTCATAGCTGAAGCATCTAAATCTAGCCCCCCCCATCTTTATTTGTTTTATGCCTCTTATAGTAAAGCCATGGCCATCATGATGAAATCTTTAAATAAGGTGCCTTCAGCATGTTTTACCTTTTGTTGCCAGTATATGGGCTTTGCTAGATGTTTAGATGTTGCAGTTTGGTTTTGGAAGTTCTTAGGTGTGTCCCCTTCAAAAGTGATATTATAGTTAATTGGACAGCAGTTAATGTTATGCAATTAATGGTTCCAAAGGACTAAATTTTAAAAACCTCTGAAGAAATAACATCTGAAGTAGTATACGTCTTAAGGGTCTTTTATCCGCATCAGTTTAGAAAGTATCTTTCAAAAATAAGCTTCACAAAATTATTTCAAAATATGTAAATTGAAATCATTGCACTTTGATGCAGTTCCAGTAGTATTTACAATATTTGGTTTTAAAATGCCTATTTATGTTTTGGTTGCTGTTCTGATGAACTTGACTTTCAGTATGTAGCATTAATTGCACTGCAGTAATTGGCTTCCCTTGTATACATGGTATATATAAATGGGATAATATGATTAGAACCTTGAATGTTTTGTTAAATAATTGTAGAGGTATTCTTACAGTAAGTGGTGTCTATGTCATATTTAAAATGTGATGTGGACATTTATATTTAAAATTTAAATCACCATCTCTTAAGATAGACCTCTGTTCCTTAAAATACTCAAGAATCTTTTAGATATATTTCATTTCATTCAAGTGTTGATTTTCTTAAGTAATATGGTGTCCTAAAATATTTTTCTTCACTAGTGACTATAGTAACAAAAATAAGGAGGAGCTCTTGCGTTTTCAAGAAAGCAGAGCTTCTTGAAATTCTTTGTATAGGATCAAGGGATTGAGGCTCAGATTTACATGTTTGAGAATAATGGAATTCTATTTGTTTTGTTTTGTTTTTTTAAATTTCACACACACACATCCAAATGGAAATTCCTCCTTTGAAAGAGGCAAGAGACTGTCAAGGGCCGTAGTGTTTCAGACTAGCCACCTTCTGACTGCCAGCAGTGTGACTGAGGTCTGTCTTGGCCTTGTTTGCCTTTTTTTAATTTGCACCTACAAAGCATGAGTATTGTAGAGGAAACCAGTTGGCGATGACATCTCTATGTGCATGTTATATGCAGTTTGGGGTGGTATTTTAGACTAATGTAAGTATCACCCAGTGGATTGAATTTCAGGTATCTCCTGGAGCAGTTCAGGTACACTCATGGAGTTCATCTTTTAGTTTTATATCATCCTAAAAGAATCCATTTGAGGGACTTAGGTTGCTGTTAAGGCAACAGGAACTGATGGCTATTTTGTAGAGCTGATTTTATATAAGTTAACATTTAAAATTTGAAAGAAAAATAATATTTTAAAATAATTGCTTTATATATGCTTTATGCATATACTACCTTAAAACAAACAAACAAACCAACAAAAATTAAAACCAAACCCAAACGAAGCTATATGTGCCAGTCGCACTGAACAGAGAATAGGAGGGCATGAATGCTGTGTAAGAGAGGGGAAGCAAGAAGAAAAGGAGTATCTACACTCCATTCACTGTTCATATTTCCAGAGTGGTATAATGTAGTCAGTGGTAAATCTCTTCCTGAAAAAGAAATTGTAATAAAACAAGCAAATTCATTCTGATAGTATGCATTTCCACATCTGTTAGTACTGCCATGCAGAAACAAGACTTGGGGCTTTTGATATTCTATGACAGGAAAATAATTGAATCATTAAAAAAAAAAAAAGAAAGGGGGTGAACTCCTCTGTTTTCATACTGTTTTGAGCAAAAGCATCACAATGCTTCTGTGTCATGCTTAAAGCAGTGTATTCCTATAAGGTACTCTTTATGTGTCTGGTTTGAGAATGAGGTTTTATATAGGAAAACAGCTAGTGGAAGTGTGTTCTAGCACTTAATTTTTGGAGTTATCGAAATTCCCTGGGACTTTTTACCCATAAAGTAGTGATGATTCCTTTTTGCTGAGAACACTGTAAAAATTTTGTCTTACAAACCAAGAATATTTTGTACTTAAATTATACGTAATTTTCAAAATATTAAATTGAATTCACATTTGTATTACAAGACAGTTAATTGGGATTATTTCCAGGCTTGTGGGTTTGGGTATTTTTGGTGGTGGTGGTTTTGAGGGGTTGTTGTTTGGTTTGTTTTGTTTTTTTTTTTCCCCTGGAGCATTACTGTCTTGTTCAAGGAGATACAGGAGATCAGTGTCAAAGTAATGGTTAAAATTCTGCAGTGTCTGGCTCTAAGCCCTGTCCTTCACTAGACTCTGCTGCCATGAAGCATGTTTGTATTTTTTTATGTCTAACAATAAAAATAATACTTTAATTTTAAGAATGTTTAGAACCGTCACTTTGATGTAATATATTCCCACCTATTAAAAAGTACTGCATTTTAACTAGACACTTTGTTCCAGCGATTCATCAAAAACTGGAAGCGGATGGAACGGAAAAAGTAGAAGGATCCATGACGCAAAAACTGGAGAATGTACTGAACAGTGAGTTTTGTCTTTCCAGCAGCAACTGTTTATGGACTTTGGGCTTTCTAACAAGCTTTAATATATTCCTCGGAATATGGTAGAAAACAGTACAGTCTCCCCTGACTTTTCTGTTTGATGGTAATAATTTCAGGGTGTGATGGTATACCTTTTGAAGTAAGTAGCAGGTTTTGCCATGACTTTTATCAGTCTTTCTGATAACAAAAAGAATAAATATCAAAATAAAGAGATGTTCTAAAGCGTTTACTTTAAATGAATTTTGGTGGCATGTTAATTTTGAGCGGATAAAGAATTCAGAGGAGGTATATAGACAGAAATGTAGTAAGATGAGCAAAGCTAAATACCAGGATTTAAGAGGTTTGAGCAGAAGAGGTTAAAAAAAAATACAGGTTGTTTGCAATAACAAGGTCTATTAACAGAATCTTTTTCACTTAATGTGCTGCCATTTGGACTACTTAGCATTCTTTTTAGAAATTCTGAAAATCTCTCAGTACTTTCTTTGCTGTTTCTCTGTATTGGCTGTAAGGTTGCATTCAGAGATGGCTTGAATTTACTGCAGTTTGGTATGTGTTTCATCGGATCAAAAAAGTTCCTTTTTTTAATTCTGGGACTTCTGCCAAGATAATTTTACTTTGTTTCATTGTGATTTTTTTCACAGAGGAAGGGATGTTTCCCTTAGTGCTGTATCAATAAGCAGGAATGACATACAGATAGCTGACTCAGTGTTGGAAAGTCTGAGTGTGTTTTATGAAATCAAGAAAGTGACATGGAAGTTCACTGTTTGCTTTCTTCATACAAGAGATGAAAGTGCCTGTATGTGTGTTTGTGTGGGGAGCACAAAGAAAGCAGGGGGTTTTGTGAACATCTCCGGCTCTTTTCAGTAGAGGTTAATTAGAGATTCATTAATGCTTACAATCAAGGTGTAGTTTGAACAGCGTTACTCCCTTATCTTGTTGCCTGGAATGCAGAACACACACCACCATCACCACCTGCCTCCCAATCAAAAATCACCAAAAAACCCCAACAAAAAAAATCCTACAAAAAACCTCACTTGCACTATATAAAAACCTATAGCGTGTCTGTATGTGCAGAATATGTAATACCTATAGGATAGGAGAAAAAAAAGCATTTGCCAAATTGCCAGTGCAATTGTCACTGCTTTGTGCTCTGTATTTATGCCATGGCACGCAGTAGGCACGCATTCCTTGAAGAGCACTTTCCCTTTGACAAAATTGTGTGATAGCTTTAAAGAAGCAGAAATTTTTGTACACACACTAATATGAGACAAATCTACCTGTAGTATGTAATCATTGTTTCATTTGTTAAGTGGTGCCTGAAATCTGTATGTAGATAATGCTGACAGTCTTTTTCAGGCTGGATCTGTAGACAAACTTGTGCCAGGCACTTCAGACTGGTGTTAAATTTGGCTCTGATGTGAAAAGAGTTGGCTTCTTTTCTTACCCATATTTTGAAAGTCATGATGGGTGGGAGGCAGGGAAGTAGGAATACAAGGATTTAAAAAGAGTAAATAATATTATGCAAAGTGGTTTAGGATCAAAGCTTTGTTTCTAGTTCGAGAATTGAAAGCTTCAATAATCCAGGAGTAACAGGGCCTGCTTTCAAAAGTTACTTCAAATCTTTAGTCCCATAGGTACGTATTTTGAGGCACAGTTGGTGTTGTGAGCTTGATTGCAAACTCCAGAGAATAAGGGTGTTTTCCATAACATCTGTATGTGCATAAAGTGTGTGCTAAATTATTGTACTGAAATGGCATGGGTTAGTAGAATCAAAATCTGATGTTATAGATGGAATTATAAATGCCTGGAGTTTTTGCTAAATTACTAAATTTAATTGCTAAATAAACTATTGAATATACGTTTGTAAAAACATATGGTGTGCTATAATGAGCTTCATTAAGAGTTGTATCTTAAAGGAGGTCAGTCGAATTCTATTATGTGGTATTATTGTCAGGCTCTACGAGAAACAACTGTTGGATAATTAAAGCTTTATTTTGAAATCAAAATATTTGCACATAGTAGTTGAATCCTCTATTTTGAAAACATAGGTCCTTTCCAACCCTAACTATTCTATGATTCCATGAATATAGGACCTAAATCTTTACCCATTGATTATCTCAGTTTAGATTATTCATCAGTAATCAAGAGACAGAGATTGTGGGTACAGGAAGGATTTGGAGGAGGAAAGAAATTTTACATTCTTCTTTTGAGCCTAAAAATCAGACCTGTTTTGCATGACATCCTGAATTTCATTAAGACATTAGTAAATAATACAATAGATTTCAATTTCTACGTAAAACAGAAAAAGTGCGCAGATAAGAGAAGAAAGAATCATTTATTTCAGGATTTGTACAGCAAGTTGATTTGTAAGGAGATGAAGGCATGTAGTTCTAAACTACGCATGGAAGTCACTGTACTATTCCTTCAGTGGCGAATTAACTTTTAAAAACATTTGCATTGAATTAAGACATCGCTTTGTGAATTTCACTTTAATTCTCAGATACAGTACAATGATTCTTGGCTGTTAAAAGAATTGACAAAATCCGTATAATTCAAACAAGTGTTACTAGAAGGGTTTACAAAACAAGCATTTACAATAACCTCAAGAGAAAAATCATACTTTATCAAGTGGTCTGTAAATGCCCAGCTAACTGTTTTCTTTGTGCATTTCTCCTTAATGGATTAAAGTATTCTATGCTAAATACTATGCAGTAGAAATAGCTATCCTGACAAAACTTCTTTTACATCAAGGCTTCAAATTTTCAACAAAGTTTAAACATTATTTAGATATAACAATTATTTTACAAAGACTACTTTTAACATGAGCAGGCCACCCACAGTGTTCACTAGAGAAAATGGCATGCAAGCCACCCAGTGAGACTGATGTAATTTTTTTTCATCTTTGCTTAAAGTATAGTCACTAGACCAGATAATGTAGAAACTTCTACACACAACGATCAAAATAGCTAAAACAGTTCTTTTTTTTTTTTTCTTTTTTCTTTTGGTTAATTAACAATAAGTCACGGGTTGAAAAAATGCAGATATTCTCATGCAATGTAAATCTGCCCTTGTATAAATTAAATTCTGTTATTCTGTGTTAGGATGTAGTCCTTCCTACAAAGTAGAATGCTTTTTAGACTGGATAAGAAAGGTTTTAAATTTAATGTATTTATTACAGGTAAATTCACAGATAACATAGAAACTTAATTGCATGAAATTGTTGACTAAGGCTGGATCTTGTATGCAGTGAAGCCAGTAAAACTTTTAATACAATGTGAAGACAATTTGTATTCATTCTGTTACAGTGACCAGCTTGGTTAGACTTCTTTTCAGTCATGCCATTGTCTTGACTTAGTAATTTTAAATATCAAATATTGCTAATAATTTTTAAGACTTAATTTGAAAACACAAATTGTTTGCAAAACCTGGTGATAACCTTTAAAGCTAATGACATTAATTATCATAATGAAATCATACTTTTCTAAAAAGAAAACTTTCTATGACTTTTTCCATATCCTGAGATGCATAATTTAGTTGTAAAATGTAGATCTGGAGCCAAAGCAAACTATAAAATATCTGCAGCAAAGTTAAGCATTTGAAATAGGAAAGAATGATTGTTTTTAATTGTGCAGGGGTCTTACCACATTAAAATGGTAAGTGGTTCACTGTGAAATAGTATTTCATCAGTTGTAAAATGTTAACAGAGTTGAACAAAAAATTATAAAAATTGAGCAATAATTACTCATGCTCTGAAAAATCTTGAATGACTCATTAAAAAGAGGAAAATCTGTATGGCATTGGAACTGATTATGTACTCCTTATTTTCATTCTTTTTAAAATAGGAGCCAGTAATACAG
>JAOEHX010030856.1:0-15852 GCA_025448015.1 Bolborhynchus lineola
GTTATCAACACTGTTCCCAAGCTGAAAGTCAGGAGAAAAAAAAAAAAAAAAAAGAAACACAGCTCCGCACCAACAACCAAGAAGGAGAAAAATGACTGCTACTGCCGAACCCAGGACGCATGGACAGTGGGATTGAATGCACCCTCAGCAAGTTTGCTGATGACACCAAGCTGTGTGGAAGGAATGCCATCCAGAGGGACCTTGACACACTTGTGAGGTGGGCTGTTGCCAACCTGATGAAGTTTAACCATACCAACTGCAAGGTCCTACACCTGGGTCAGAGCAATCCCAGGCACAGCTACAGGTTGGGCAGAAAAGCGATTCAGAGCAGACCTGCAGAGAAGGACTTCGGGGTGTTGGTTGATGAGAAAATGAACATGAGCTGGCAGTGTGAGCTCGCAGCCCAGCAAGCCAACCACATCCTGGGCTGCAACATAAGGAGCGTGACCAGCAGGTCGAGGGAGGTGATCCTGCCCCTCTGCTCTCGTGAGACCACACTTGGAGTATTGTGTGCAGTTCTGGTGTCCTCAACATAAAAAGGACATGGAAGTGTTGGAACAAGTCCAGAGGAGGGCCACGAGGATGATCAGGGACTGGAGCACCCTCCATATGAAGATAGCATGAGAGAGATGGGGCTGTTCAGCCTGGAGAAGGGAAGGCTGCATGGAGACCTCATAGCAGCCTTCCAGTATCTGAAGGGGGCCTAGATGGATCCTTGTGAGGGACTCTTCTTTAAGGACTGTATTGATAGGACAAGGGGTGACAGTTTCAAACTTAAAGAGGGGAAGTTTAGATTGGATTTGAGGAAGAAATCTTTATTGTAAGGGTGGTGAGGCCCTGGAATGGGTTGCCCAGGGAAGTTGTGACTTCGTCATTGCTGGTGGTGTTCAAGGCCAGACTGGACATAGCCTTGGGTGGCATGATTTAGTAGGAGGTCTCCCTGCCCAAGGCAGGGGGTGTGGAACTAGATGATCTTAAGGTCCTTTCCCACCCTAACTAGTCTATGATTCTATGATTCTATGATTTCATGGTAAATAAGAGAACAGATCTCAGACAGAGAGGTCTCTTCCCCACAGGGGATGATTTGCAACAAGAAGGAACTTAAAAAATAGGTCAAATTCTGCACCTGACTGTATGAAGTATGTTCTGTTGTGGGAAACCGGTTTAATGCTGGATTATACTGTTTTTAAATCCCAGTAGTCAAGAAAGTATATTAAACTGGATAATGTAGTAGAGGACTTGCACACTTTTCCTGATTCAGTAACCAGGCAATGTAGGCCATTGACTCTCATTTCTGGAAAAACTGTAGTTTTCAATCTGCAGATAAAGCAGATGCTTCCTACTATTGTCTTATTTTCCTTTCACTAGAAGTTATTTTTCTTCAGCCAAGCAGGTAGCATTCCCACACACTAGTAAAAACTTCTAGCATCTCTATTAATTAATAGCTTAGGTTAAAGTCCTTTGGCTTAGTATAGTGTAACTGAAATATGAGCGCCATTTCCCTTCTGATGACAGCTGGAGAGAAAGTAGTCATAGACACACAATGAGTAATATTTTTTTCATATATTGCAGCAAAAGTCATCAGACCTTAACCGTCAGTGACCTCAAACTCTCTCTCTGTGTCCTAGTTCAAAATGACAACAATGAAAGGTTGTTTTTTTTCTTAAGGAACTCTGAGAATTGTCAAAAATTGCTTTAAAACAACAAGGTATTATTTCATTTAGCCATACCTTTTAGCCAGTTGCTTGGTAGTTACTAGAAGAGTTACTGAGAAACTGATGACATTCTTGTTATCCAATTTACACAATAATTACTGGATCCCAATATATATATGCATTTTGTTTAGCTAGCAAATTTACATTGCAGCTATGCTATGCATATAGACCAGGGAAGAAATCCCACGTTAACTACAAATTTCTTCTGCTTTGCTTCTGGTACCTATGCCCCTGCAAGCACTCTTTTAAAACGCATTGAAACAGTGGCTCAACAGTGAACATAGGGAGAAGAAAAGAGACATTTGATACAGAAAATAGACTTGTTACTGAGAGAGAGAGCATGTCTAGAGATGAAAAAAAAACTCTCTAGCAAACCCTCTACTCTCAGATCCAGGTCAAATTATTCAGATAATTACACTAACATTGTGGAGTTTAATTCCAGTACTCCCACTCTCCATCTTCTCCCGAGCTACTCACCCACAAAATTGCACAGTTTACTATTTCCCACAGAAAATCTTTTCCAGACAAGTTGTCTAGCTTTCTTAAAACATGAATAAATTTATGCAATAATGAAGTTCTAGGAATATCTGGTAACTTTTCCAAGTGTTTTCAAAACTGTATCTTAACAGGCTCAGAAGTTTACAGATGCCTAATTAGTAAGGTATGTGTGCCAATCTTTTAAGTATTCTAAAGCCTCCAAAAAGGCCATAGCTGAAATCCATGCAAATATTAATGAAAAAGCTCGCAAAATTTTCATTTGGAAAAGGTTAATAATATTTCAAGTGTAGTTTGCAAACTTAGATACTGAGACGTTAATGAAATTTATAGAATTAAAATAAATTTATTTTCCATAACAGTAGATCAGGCTTGTGGAAGAAGAGAAGATACCTTAATGCTTCCTTAATCTCAGTGTAGGCTCTTAGTCACAAGGGTATTCCATAACATCACCAGACAGACGCTGGAAACAGGGCCTAAAAAACTTTGGTTTTCCACATTTAATGTTAAGTTGTGTGATAACACTTTCTCCAGAATATATTGGGGAGTGAAGAAGGAGTCTAAAGCAAGACTCAGAGACAGAGGAGAGACTATTTAAGTTCCAACATATGAAGAAAATGGAACTGTTGGAACAAGTCAGAGGAGGGCCACAAGCGTGATCAGGGCGCTGAAGCACCTCCTGCATGAAGACAGACTGAAAAAGTTGAGGCTTTTCAGCCTGGAGAAGAGAAGGACGCATGGAGACCACATAGCAGCCTTCCAGTATCTGAAGGGGGCCTATAGGGATGCTGGGGAGGGACTCTTCATTGAGGACTGTAGTGATTGGACAAGGGGTAATGGGTTTAAACTTAAACAGGGGAAGTTTAGATTGGATATGAGGAAGAAATTCTTTAGTGTAAGGGTGGTGAGGCCCTGGAATGGGTTGCCCAGGGAAGTTGTGAATGCTCCATCACTGGTGGTGTTCAAGGCCAGGTTGGACAAGGCTTTGGGCGACATGGTCTAGTGTGAGGTGTCCCTGTCCTTGGCAGGGGAGTTCAACTAGGTGATCTTAAGGTCCTTTCTGATCCTAATCATTCTATGATTCTATGATTCTAAGTCTAGAAATGTTTTTACTTTCATAGCTTCTGAGAGGAGTGCAAGAATTGCATTGGCACTTCAGCCTGCCATCTAGGAGCCAAATGAAAATATGAATCTCTAATCTGACTTTTTATCATGTTGGAAAAGCATGCTTCTTTTTTATTCAATTTGTGGTGAAAAAAATGAGAAAAGTTAGTGAGCTACTCAGCTGTCAGTTTAATAATTTTTTTTCTAGCAGAGGTTTGCATCTTTATCTTCTATAAATATTCATAAATATCTTTTGAACTGAAAACATAAAGGTTTCTTACTCTGCAGAAGGTGTCCACATATTCTTTGCTAGCCTTCATTGCTTTCCCACAGATGTGTAGTATTTCTTACTACCATGCTTTGTACCACAGGATATGATAGACTTGTGCACATAAATCACATATAGAATAGAAATCATGTGGGAAAAAGTAAGTCGGAGTAGATTCTGAGCAGAATTCTACACTGATACATTGTCAACTTCATTACCTGCTTAAATACTGACTGTTCACTGGAGAATTTTTTAACAAAATTATTGGACACAAAAGTATCATTCTACCGACCAAATGTGAGACATAGATTACATTACTGGCAACATAAATAAGACTCTTCAGCACAAATGTAGTTCAGAAACAAATAAAGACATGTAATCATACACTTGTCATATGCTACATATATGAAACACTTTAAAATAACTATACTTAATATTCAAGTTTTATCTGGTTTTATTTAATAGAAACAGGAATGGGAATGTAAAACAAAAAAATCAATTTTGCCCTTGATTTCTCTGTACACCTAAAAGGGCAACAACTATAAATCTGAATTGTTTGAATTTTTTTTTTTTTATGTCATGATATTGCCAAAATTAAATCCCTTGATTATTACTATTGATTTCCAGCAGCCACTTTTTGACTTTAAATGTAAATCATTTCAACTTTACCCCTTGTATTTAGAGCTGCATCTCTTTATATCTATCCTCAGCACTGCCAAAAACTGTTTCTCCAAAGAAGATGAATCAATAGCAATTTATCTTGTAGTATAATGATTATTACACTACATATATAGTAGTAATATTTTATGATGAAAATATTTTTTGAATGGATGAAGATCAGATTGGATAATGCTAGTACTTGGGTGACATGGTTTAGTGGGAGGTGTCCCTGCCCATGGCAGGGGGGTTGGAACTAGATGGTCTTAAGGTCCTTTCCAAACCTAACTATTCTATGATTCTACTCTAGCATAACAGCTTGTATCTATTTATAAAATGATAAATAATGACAAAGCAAAGGCTCTGCCAAGGAATGTTAATGTAAGTAGATACACCTGTAGATATATAGATTCAGAAACATAAGCAGAAATGCAGTTTTTATAAGCATTCTTTAAAATTAGAAAAATATTTTATTAGGAATTCTGACAACTGTGAATGTTTCACTTAAAAGAGTCATTAGCAGATGGAATGATAAATTCAAATCCATTTAACCATATATTTTTGATACTTCTCCAAAACCTTAAAACGTGATTCAATATTTGGTATCAGCTTTCTGTTTTCTTCCACATGCTGAAGACTGCCAGAAAGCTACAATCAGTTATGATCACCTAAGCTTTGGTCTTGTTGTGGAAATATTCCTAACCTTTTGGAAAATTCCCATTTTTTGTTTGCAAAGACAAAACAAATAGTAATGTGTTAAAAAATAAGTCATAGTATAATTAACAGATGAATATGTGGACAATTTTCCATGATACTGTCTTCTCTGCATAAAAAATAATGGATCTTTCAAAACCTATCCAACTTCTGGATGATGAATCTCAATAAACAAAAAGTGTTGATTTAGTTTTCACCAGTGCAAAGGCATATAAAACAGTGTTCAGCAAGTAAAAAATAGAGATAGGGGATGAAAAGGTTTGAGGAACTTGTCTTCCAAGGAGGCCACAGCTCAGAGACTGGCTAGGCATCAGTCTGATTGTAGGAGGTAGTTGCCTTTGCATCACTTGGGTTTTTTACTCTTCTTTTCACTTAATAAACTATCTTGACCCATCACTTTTCTCACTTTTGCTCTTCCTATTCCCTTCCCTATCTCACTGAGAATAGGGCTGGGAAAAGCAGCTGTGTGAGTGCTGAGCAGCTGGCTGGGTTGAACCCACTGCAGCACTGAGTAATTTCAGTCAAATTTGATACATCCTGTATTTCCAGAGGTTGCTACACTTTCTGTACAAAGAAGACCTTGCTAATACCTCTACTGACAGAGGGGATGCAAAATAAACTCCTTTCTTCAATCTGTCAAAGAATCCACACAGCATCATGAGTGTAAAACCCAGACTGTAGGAAAGCAAACTTCCTTCCTCTTTTCTGACACTATAACCTGTGTATTTACAGTAATTTCTCCTGCTTACACTATTTTTTGCTCAAGAACTGTTTCTGCTCCTTTTTACATTGTAGGGATACAGATGTGATAAAAGGAGCTTCAGAATTGTTTCAGACTCAATTGTTTTAGGAGCCATAAGATGAGATCCATTACTTTGCATGTTGAACTTGGAATGCTGTGCTCAAGACAGGAAACATGACTGTCATTTGATACCAGATATTTATCTCCTGGTGCAACACTCACCGATCCACATTTCTCTACAGTGTCCAAGATGTAATAACTGTGTATTGCAGAGCTGAGTTGAAAAGGTATTTCAAGCTCCTTTGTAGGACTGCAGTATTGCCTGAATTTGCAAATGCAACTTGAGTAAACTAAAACATACCTAGATTTATCTGCTCTCATCTATGATGGATTATGCTTTCTGATCAAAATATATTGTCACTTGAAATGGAGGTGTCAGGCTTACTCAGGTATAGTGAATTCATCCAAAGAGATTAAAAGAGGAGAGGGAAAAAGAGCTGACCAAAAAATATAGTCTATAAAAGACGATTGTGCCAAAAGGAAGAAGACAGAAGTCTCCAAAATGTGGCACACTATGGGTTCATTTCTTCACCCTGTAGCTCAGAAGCTGGAGGCATGAAGACAGTGGGTAGTCCTAAAGTGAAAAGCTGAAGTGGTTTCTTTGCTACCATTCCTTAGTTAACAGCTGACTTATGCTTAGACCCCAGAGTATGCATCCATTTTGAAGATAATAAATATCAAATATATTTCTTTAACAAAACCAAAGAGAAAAAGGCTTTCAGGGAAATTATTTTATAAGGAAATCATCTTCGTGGTTATGTTTAATTAAAATTTGTTATTCTTATGTTATATATATTTTAATAATTATGTTATTATCTTGTTATTATTTACTAAATAGATATATGTGATTGGATAGTTCTGGAAAAGTTATATAGGGCATACTGGAGGATAGGGCAAGTAAAGCTGAGTACACTGAGAGTATTATGTTAGTCTGACCAGAATGAGTTTAGAGCTCATTCAGGTTGCTTGGGAGGCTGTGGTTTCAGGGCAGAATAGTTAGTAAAAGAAGGAATAATATAGATTTCAGAAGCAAAGCTAAGGGTGTGAAAGACTATACTAAATTTACTAAGACTATTTAAATTTTTTAAACATTTTATGATATTATCAGCTGCAACAGCAAATATTAGCAAAGAATTCTTCTATTTATAATCTGCAGTGTTCCTTATCTTCTCCACCCCAACTGCATCAATTAAAATAGGAAGAATCTATGAGGATTGAAAAATAATTTTTATGTGATCACTGTTATTTTCTCCTAATTCTTATATTAAAATGACATTTTGACAGCTGTAAATTTTCCTGAAACATGCAAAAGCCATTGGAAGTTCAGCTCTGAGAGATTTTATAGCCTGTATCAAATGTTATGTATATATAGAGAGAGGCACTGTGATTATAATACAATAAATTACAGTATTTCTCAGTTTTATCAATAGAAACAGAAAATGTAAGACCCTCAAAAGAAGGTTATAAACCAAAAAATATTAGTATGGGGAACAAAGGAGAGGACCTCAAATCACTGAAGGAGTAGATGGCAGAAAGCTTTAATGCTGCTTGAATTAAGACAGATATAGTTTTCACATTCTATTGCAGAGACAAAGGAGGGGTATTACCCTTTAAGAGTAGGTCTGAAGCAAAGCACTATACATTATCAACACCAAGCCTTAAATCTGAAGTACTCTCAGTGAAAACTCTGCAGGCATGTAATCTATCTACTATTACTTGCCACACAGAGTTGACCCTAAGACACTGCTAAATTGAAGCAGGCGATAAGAATAAAAATTAAAAAGGTAAAAAATAAGCAAACTAGAAAACTAAAATTGGAATTGAAAACAAAGAGGTAGGGAGGAACTAGTAAGCCAAGGATTGCCTCACGTATCTTTTCACTAAGCCTTACATCTAGCCACTAGAAGATTTCTATTTTCCATTTATTAAGGGTAACACTTTACAATTTGTGAAAAAAAGATTTTTTTTTTTTTTTAAGTAGAATATTCAGCATATGAGAAGAGGTCATAATAGACCTCTGGCAGATTATATGGGAAAAAGATAAGTTTCTTGTCACTGCATCATATTTTGCTGGGGAACAGAGATTGTTAAAAATGTGAAATAATATTTTATAACTTCAGAAGAAAATCAGTGAAATGGAATGAGAATATGATGAGAGTCAATAGATGTAGCATGTAGAGTTGCGTATTTGCTTCAGTATATCTTTGCTGGATGGGACAGGATGCAAGCTGCTTTGAACATTCTATTCAATTTACTGAAATCACCAATATATTGGACAATGACACTCAAGAAGGTAATGAACTTATTCTATAACCTGGTTTTTAACTTCATTCATGCAGGGTATATTCATATTTAACAACATTCATTCATGATACAAGAAATCTCTAAAGACAGTATGTATGCGAGTTGTCTAGGAAATGTATAAAAGGTTCTATCATTTCTTACATAACTCACAGAATGATACTGATTGGGTAAAAGTGGAAAAAACTAACCTCTCTCTCTATGGACATGGGATACATCATAACGTTACAAAGGTTTGACAGAAGGAAAAATACCACCCATACTTATCTTTCCAAGTATGAAATGCTCAAGCATACTTAAAGAGAATTAAATTGAAGTAAATGCAGAACATGAGAACAATTTCAAAAGATTATTTTTATAATTGGAAGCAAATTTTAATATCAAGTTTCAGTAAAGAACTTGGAGCATACATTGAAAACTGCAACCTAGAAATTCCCATGCAGCTGCCTCTGAAACTTTAATGGTGTCTAGGCTACATCCTTGTCCCACTTTTCAATTAGCCAATGCCTTTGATACTGGAGATGCACCTCTGTACACACCCAGCTCCCCGAGTTTGGGCAGTTAAATACTTCATCTGTCAAAGTGCCAAATTTGTCTTTCTCACAAATCAGAAATTGAGGCTCTACTCATTTTAATTCTTAGCTTGGTGTTCAAGAGAAGGTGACGCTGCTGTTGCGTTCTCCACATCTATTTTATTTTGTCCCAACACCAAGCAAATAAAATTTTAAACTAAAGAAAATGTAAAAAATGTGTTAATAAAATATGCTAATATTGTATTATCTTGACAGTTTTGAAAACACATATATGTATTCTTCCATTCAGAAGTGGGTTTTGACCTACAGACAGAAACTCAAGGCTGACCACTTACATTATTTGAGAAGGAATATAGAGTGGTTTCACCTCTAAATGCCTCCTGTATTCATAGATTTCCAAAATTTCTTTTCTATAAGTCTGTGAAGAATATGTTAAATAAAATCATAGTATTATTATAATACTTTTCTAACTCTTTGAGACCTCTCTATAGCTAGAATTAATGTGTATTGCTTCACTACAGAAACTGATTAAGTTGTGTTTAGATGAATTTTGCTTTCTAGCAGCAAGAATAAGTAGTATTCACTAATCTGTGTCATATCCAATCATTCAAACATCAGTTGTTACAGAATTTTTCTTTTACTACTTGTTCTCAAAAATACTATTTTTTTACTTGTGTTTTCATTATATGAATGTCATATAGACCTGTGTTACAAATAATTAGTTAAAACTTTGTAATTATAAGTAATTTCTCTTACTGTGGACAAATAAAAATCAGTCATCCTGTAGCCCAACATTGTCAGAAGAATTTAAAAGAAATATCTCTCTCAGAAACCTAAATTAATGTAGACAACCAGCATGCTTTGTGTGGCTACAAGATTTAGAAAAAGGAGAGAGGGTTAGAGGGTGAGATAAAAAATAATCATTCCTATAGTATAATATATGTATAGAATTGACAAATGAACAAAGTCAGCCAAAGTTTAGAAATAATGCCATTGGAATAAAAGGGTTAAATAATCTCATGTAACAGGATGCAGAGCCAGGGAAATGTTGTGATACAATAGAATTACAAATTAGGTGTTCTAAACTTATTCTAGCACAGAAAAGAGTACATTCTGAACACTAAGTACTAAATAACTAATGCTGACTAATATGATTGGTAAGTATGTCAGCAAAAAACTCTAAGTGCTAAGTTAAATTTTCAGTATATGCCAGATGTCTTTGATAAAGGCACACAAATCCTCTCGAGGGGTCTACTTGACACCCATGTACAAACACACATGCAAACAAAGAAGAAAGGGAAAACCAAAACCTCCTCTTCATTCAAGGCAGGAAGCTGTCTCCAAAGGGTAGTTCCAAGAATGCAGACATGCATGAGAAAGAACCATAAATTAGCAGGTGGAAAGAATGGCACACAAAGGGCTATTAAATGATTTTGTGATAGCTAACTCCTCAATAGAGAGTTGAGCGAAACCAAAAACCCTTTGAAAGCATTCATGCATGGAGAAAACGTATTTTTTGAGAGATTTGTAGGTTGGGGGGGTGGGGTGAAGGGAGTATTAATTAGAAACTGTTGCCAGGTGAAATACATGAATTAAATTCCCCTCTGACATGGTTTTTCAATGTACAGACAAAAAGTCCACTCATCTCAAAGACATTGCTATAGTCCCTTCATTACTGTATAAACATGTATTAGCAATGCCACTGAAGCTGTTATACATCCTGCACCTTTTAATAATGTGTGCAGGTAATCATTACAGGAGCAGGGAGAAAGAAAAGGTGAAAAAAAGATGGAAATATGTTAAGATGCCAGAATGTAAACAGTTTTCTCTCTCCTGAGCCTCTTATACACATGTCTGAAGTAAATGTAGTCTCTCAGTGAAGCCAGTGATCTTATCTCATGTTTTCAGCAGTCCAATGCAGTTCCAGAGGCACATGAAAAATTAGTGCTCATTGCTGTTATCTTTTCTACTTAGAAAACACAGCATTGATGAATAAGAAGAAAAACATTGTGCCTGTCTGATAAGACAGCATCCCTCCAAGCATTCTGTGTCTGTAAAGTGCAAATGAACATATTGAAGAAGGAGGAATTGAAAGCCTCAGGTTTGGGGTAACTTCTTTGAAATTCCGAACACAAAGAATATGAGGAAGATCAGTAAAAGCCTAAAGCTACAAACCTTCGGAAAATGATATCCATGGCATCCAAAGGATAAAGTAACCTACATCAGCAGTATATCTGAAAATTTTTAATGCCTCCATCTGATACTTGCAAAGCAAAGGTAAAGCCAAATACAGACGGGGCCAGCTATAGATTTGAAACTGTAATTTTTCTTTATTGACAAAAGCTCTGTGGTCCATCCTTTCAAACTGAACCTCTACCTTTAGACAGAAAGGACTAGAGAGCAGTAGCAAGAATGATTTGTAAAGATGTAGCTGCATTTCTTGACATGACATAACTCATTAATAACAGTTGCATGAATTTTACTTTTATTTACTGTACACACAAGCCTTCATGGAGTTCAAACAGCAATAAAATGATATTTTTTTTAAAACATGAGAAAAATTGGTAGTCTCACTGAAGGAATACAAAACCATGCATTTTTCTGCTATTCAGTTTTGCTGTATTCACATTTATTTCTCAGTAAGCTGTTTGCTGAAATCCCTAAATTGGTGAGACATAAAGAAACATTGTCTCATGATGTATCTACTTCTAGGTACAAGATAATGTATACTTTTCTTAGGTATATATAAAGTAGTCATCACTAATGGTCTAAGTGTGTGTGAATGATGAACTCTAAAGATACTCTCAAAACTGACAAAAGGTCCAATAATAACTTGATTTTATGAAGCACTGAAGGGAGCAAAACCACCTGTTTAAATTCACCATGCTGTTTACTTTAGATGAAGGTGGCACAGTAGGTGACTTTGCTGTCATTGTAGCTTGTGATGAGTTAGTGAAATGAATTCAATGACCCATGAGGTCATGCTGAACTCTCAAAGGACAACCAAGATGATTATTGCACTCCACATTCTACACCGGCATTTTAGAATAAAAACCCCTGCAACTTTGTAACCTGCATGCTTTCCTGCAAAAAATCAATATAATAAATTTATGACTACCTCTACAGTAAAGGATGCTTTTAAGTTTAGATTTTAAAAATTCATTAAAAGTTAGTGCTAAAACCAATATTTATGTGTTTGTCTAGACATGCATTTAAATTCCAATACCTAAAGGGTGTCAGTGAGAGAAAGACTTTGATATATGCATTAATTTACTATACTCTATTAGCATACTATGTGGGATTAGGAATACAAAATTGCCAGTATTTGGATTGAAGAATGGCTGTAGTTTAAGCCTTTTGATTGAGTTCGCAATTCTGTCATCCTTATTAACTTTATATTTTATTTAATTATTTATAGGCATGTTATAGCAACCAGCACATCTATATTTCATTGTGCAACAGTGACATGTTACTTTGATATCAGTGCAACATACAACATGAGAGGATATTAAAACAGAACCCAAAATGCCTCTAACTGTTGGTTCAAGAACAGAAGCAATTAGATTAGATCATCCTATACAGCATAATATCTGTCATAGTGCATTACTATGAACACAGAAAACTCTACTAGGCATGAGTCTGCACTTAGATTATAAAACAGTACAGAAAGTAACAGAAAATTTAAATATAAAATTAAGAAAATTTCAACTGATGCAACATTCTCCATCTCCATTTTGGTCAGCTTTAACTATACAGGAACTGGAACATCATGTTGTATCAGCAAAATGTACCTTTTTCTCCCTGTAGCTACTATTTAAATAACTGCTTGGCAAGAGATTCCAATAATAATGGTGGTGATGATAATAATAATAATTCTACATAATTATTCTAGGTCTTTGCTCCAGAATGTGTTATCAGAATGGACATGAAGTCTTTCAAAAGCCAATTAAGCATTACATTTTATAACATGTTTCTCTGCAAAAATACTGCTTTAAAACAGCAGATCAAACAAAGCAATAATGAGGAACTGCATAATTATTTCCCTTTGCTCTTTGGCAGTTAGCATGTTTAGATACCTGTCATGGTTTAAGTGCAGCCTCTCTCTCACTCCCTCCCCTTCCTCCCCTCTGCTCCCAAAGGGATGGGGAGGAGAATCAAAAGAATGCAACTCCCATGCGTTGAGATAAGAACAGTCCAGCAACTAAGGTATAACACAAACCACTGCTGCTATCACCAGTAATAATGATGAGGGAAATAACAAAGGAATATAATACAGCCAGTCATCACCTGCCAACCGATTCCCAGCCCTCACCCAAGCAGCAATCTAGCCCTTCCAGGCAACTGCCCCCAGTTTATATAGTGGGCATGATGTGCTGTGGTATGGAATACCTCTTTGGTTAGTTTGGGTGAGCTGTCCTGTCTCTGCTGGCTTCCCCTCCTCCCTGGCAGAGCATGAGACTCAGAAAGACCTTGGTCAGAGTAAACATTGCTGAGCAGCAACTAAAAGCATCAATGCTATCAGCGCTGTTCCCAGGCTGAAAGTCAAAACCACAGCAGTGCACCAGATACAAAGAAAGAGACAAATGACTGGTACTGCTGAACCCAGGACAGTACCCTCGAGAATTTCCCTTGAGTTTTGCCCTTGTCTGCAAATAATGTGACAGATGTCACCTACCCTGCAAGTGTCTTAAAGCATTTGGGACGCTGTTTGGAAGGAATAGTATTACAGAGGCTCATAATTTTGAACTTACCTGAAATGCAACTTGCTATTCCTATTATAATTTATGGCATTAGCAAATTCATAGCCTTTTGATTTTCTTTCTGGTTTGGCCAAACTCAGTTTACTGACACACTTTTTGCAGTAGTACTTTAAACAGCCTTTATACATGAATGTCTCATTACTATCCAAGATCCAAGCTGCTGTCTGGCATATTTCTGGACAGATCAGACAGCTGTCCACAGCCCTCAAGGCTTTTGACCAGGTGACAGTTCCTTCTGTTTCAGAGCAAAAACCAAGCACTCTGTGTCTGGGATTAGAAAGAAAGAGTGTCTGTGGGCAGCTTGTTTTAGCATCTCCTCAGAAACAGCTGGTGCTTGCTTACAAGGCAGAAAGAATTACAGATCAGGATGATGCAGCAGGAGATCCGGACAACACACACAGATTAATGTAATCAGAGTGTTGACCCTTTATTGTAACCCAAGTGTGCCTTTTATAGAGAGTTTCAAGATACTAGAACATTCAGTAACATCTGATTGGTTAACATTCCTTAGCCAGGTGTTAGCAATTACTTAATGATTGGTTAACTACTACAGCACATGTTTCCAAGTTCGAGAACAGTAAATTCCAGGGTTGCAGCTACCCTCTCCTTCCTGTACACATACACCCTCAGGCGAGGTCCTAAAGCCTTTAGCTCCCTACTTCACAACTGTAAAGTAGCTGTCTGGATTGCTTACATGACTGTGTTCACTCAAGTGCATTCCCACATATCCCCCTTCTTGTTTTTGGGCAATCCAGACCTGACTCAGAGCACAAGATAGCACACCAATAATACATTTCCAGAAACAACAAAAATTCAACACAGTAATAACCAGTACCATTATAATCATCAAGCCTTGAGCATAAGGACCACTTCCCATTAACATTTGTGCTTGAACCCCATGTAGAGGGTCTGTAGCCTGACGTGGGACAGCCGTAGCACTGTCGCATAACATTGTGCATTTGTGATAAAAGTGTAGCTGTTGTGAGGGTGCCATTAACATCTTAACTATCACTTTAACATCATAAGGAGTTAACAGTTGTGATATAAAAAGATGTTGTAAGATTGAGTATATGGAGATTTTAACCCATACTGACTAACCGTGCTTTTTGCCTCCTTTAACATTTTCCAATCCAATGCTTCCCATTGCCCCCTCCCTGTTTGATCAAAAATAACCAGAAAGGCCATAGCATGATTGGCAGAAATAAAGAAACCATCAATTGCATCTAACTCCCTTCCATCTAGTTACTGGATTCCCAAATCCCTCTCCGCCCATATTCACTATGTTTCCTGCTCCCACAGAATGAGAGTTTGTAGGAAAAGATACAGGATCAGAAGGTGTTTGGGGTGTTAAAAAGGGATTGGCAGCATAGCCAGATGGGAAAAAGGTGGATACAGAAGGAAGTAAAGAATTATAAGCCTTAGCTGCTTGAATTTGAGCTTCCAGGTTCTGGAGTCTAGAGATCAAATCTTGCAAGTCCGTTTTATCCAAAGCTGCACAGGCTCCCTTCCTGTTCCTCTGAAGGCAGGCTAGATGGTGGCAGCAATGGTGGGTGCAAAGACGAAGGTGGTGGAGGCGGAGTCGGAGCCACTCTTAGGGGGCGCAATCCGGAGGTGTGGCGAGCAGACGACTCGGCTCCATTCCAGTCGTCGCCTATTGGAAAAGACGACCCCTCCGCTTTCCGAGGCACTATCGGCACCAGCGGGTGCTGTGCCTCCGACGAGATAGTACAGTCCGCGATGTCGGCGGCAAAGGGATTTTTGGATTTTCAAAGAGTGGTTTTGATGTGGAGCCCGGACCACTCTCAGGTGTTAGTGCAGCAAAGGCAGAAGCAGCTGAAACTCATTCACATTTCAAATCTGGTAAGGTTTTGCGGACCAGCCGCCACAGAGTTGCTAAGCATTTTGCTTCTTTGGACTCTTTGCTAATGTCCTCCCATGCAGTTTGTCCTATGGCATCAACGCTAGGGAGTAAGTTCTTATCTTTAGCCCACAGCAACAGCTGTTTAAGTACATCAGCATCATAACAAATACCTCTCTTAGAGAGAATATGTTGGAGGAGTTTAACTACTGCCTCTTCTTCTTTGGAGAGTGTAGACCCCATCTCCTCCCCAACCGCTCACCTGATCAGGGTGAGATTCCAGAACTACATCAACCTTTTGTCTGCTTCCCACCGTGAAGATGAACATCTCATCGGTGAGGCTTCCCACTGACAAGGATATATGTCTTGCCAGTGAGGATATCTTCTTCTTGCTTTTTAGCAACGCTTCTTGCCAGGGCAGCAAGAATATTCAGTCAGCTTTCCCTCTCCCTCCTATTCCTGCCATTTTATCGCTCCAGGAAGCAACAAGAGGGTCCCTGTTCGGGTGCCATTTGCGGCAGGAGCTCAAACAACACACACCAATCAATGTAATCAGACTGTTGACCCTTTATTGTAACCCAAGTGTGCCTTTTATAGAGAGTTCCAAGATACTAGAACATTCAGTAACATCTGATTGGTTAACAT
>JAOEHX010030857.1:0-36357 GCA_025448015.1 Bolborhynchus lineola
AAGAATTTCTTCCTCATATCCAATCTAAGCTTCCTCTGTTTAAGTTTGAACCCGTTACCCCTTGTCCTCTCACTACAGACCCTAATGAAGAGTCCCCCCACAGCATCCCTATAGGCCTCCTTCAGATATTGGAAGGCTGCTATGAGGTCTCCATGCAGCCTTCTCTTCTCCAGGTTGAACAGCCCCAGCTTTCTCATTGACTTGAGCATTCTCCAATTCTAAACTTCAAATGCATCACAGTAGAGTTTTACTTGACTATAGACAGTACACATTTCCCCAGCAAGAAAATAGTCAGAAAATCTAGGTAAATCCTTATTTCCTAGGAAAAAAAAAAAAAAAAAGCTAAAAATCCTTCCTGGGAGGAAAGATGATCAGTGGATAAGCCCCCAGTGTGGAGCCAATGGGCCTAACCTTCCTGTCTGCTTTCTCCCATTAACCTATGGGCTGAAGGAGGTGGTTTTGCCATTCTGGCTACAACATGGATGACATGCCAGCAGCTCTCTGCTATAGGTTGCACATGAAGAGATAAAATGGCAGAACTAGTGTTGGTTCCCCTTTGAAGCAGATACACAGCATACATCCAAAGTAAACAACTCTTGGTTTGTTATATGTTAGT
Organism: Bolborhynchus lineola; assembly: GCA_025448015.1. Classification (NCBI taxonomy): domain Eukaryota; kingdom Metazoa; phylum Chordata; class Aves; order Psittaciformes; family Psittacidae; genus Bolborhynchus; species Bolborhynchus lineola. The sequence continues at coordinate 617 of JAOEHX010030857.1, forward strand.
GTTCTTGCCCCACCAAAGCCCCACCTGGAAAGAATAATACTAAGAACTAAGAAAAGAAGAATACTAAGGATAATACTCTGCAAAGCAGAGCCAGTTTCTGGTTTTAGTGTCATCAGTTATACCCACATCAGCTATCTCCTATCTTCTTTGTAGAGAAAGGAAGAAAAAAAAAAAGCCTGAGAACAGAGGAACCTGTTTCTTAGGAAACCCATTGAGATATCTCCTGCTAAGCTGCTTTCAAACATTTTACAGTGAAAATCCTTGCCAGTGCAAATGACCTACTCAAAGCCTACTCTCTAGTTAAGTTAAGCAAACAGGACTATCACTGGGTTTGCACTTTTTGCCCAAAGAAGAATTCATTCTCATATTCTTCATATCCTTGCTTCCAGAAAAGTTCATTTTTATAAGGTGAGGGAAAAAAAAAAAAAATAACAACAACAAACCAAAAAACCCAGCCCTCATTTGCAAAAAGATAGGTATCTACAGAGAGCAAGAATATTTAAAGAACAAAAGTGATCCAAACATACATTCATTTTTATCCTAGCCTGGAATTCCTTTGCTTTTACCACTGTGGCAAAGGTGCTTTCCACATTCCAGTTTCACTAAAGAGCTAAAGGAAATCCTGGTCCCTTTAAAGAAAAAAATCTTTTTCCTACAAAATCTTTAATAACTGGCTCGTATTTTCCTCTTATAAAACATGAAAAAAACCTCTTCTTTACAAAAAATAATTCAGTTAAGTTTTCTGAATTTTTCTCTTGGAGAATAACTTTTCCAACCATATTTTCAGATATCCATCATTCTTTATCTTACATATTTGCCAACAAGAGTTTCTTCTAGAAAAATAGAACTCCTTTCACTGTGATTATACACACTTTGGAACTTGCAAACTCATTTAAAAAAAAGTTGTTCAAGATTAACAATTAACAAATTTTGCTGAACACTGCATATTGAAGATTTGTCTCTTCATGGTTTTTTTTTTATGTAACTGAGAAGGTTCCACTTTTTAAAATGCTTCCAAAATGTTTTTATTTGCAGATCGCAGATAACTTCATAGTCAGATAATTAAAGAAAACTATTCCAAAATGAGGTAAAGACAACAAAATATGAACATTTGCTTGGTAGTTAATACAATGCACAGTGCTACTAATATGATTAATACTGGCAAGTTACTGGCACAGGTTAGAAATCCTGAAATACAGTCTAAATCTCACTTGCAAGCTCTAGTAATAAATTATAATATGCTCATTTTACCTTCCCAACAGTGACCATAGATATGTTTTGTCTTTACAGGTTTGATTTTTGGGTGGGTTTTTTTGTTTGTTTGTTTGTTTCCTCCTTTTAGTTGTGAAAAAAAAACCTTTCCAAGCAAGATTTTCCAGAAATTAATCTAATTAATGTGTGTGTGTATGTATGTATGTATGTGTGTGTATATATATATATACACACATAATAGTAATGGATGTCATAGCAATCATGTCAGTCAACACAATGACTTGAGATATAGCCAAAAATTGGTATCTTAACCCAATTTTAAATTCTTCAGAGTTTAGACAGCTAAGAAATCTGTTCTTACCAATGTTTGATATCAGTTCTTTCTCCTCTCCTTTCACTCCTTAGCAAAAACTTTTGAAGAGTTACTTCTGCACACATTTCTGCTCTGAATTTCAGTTTGCTAACAAAGAAAGTCAATTGTCTTTAAATAACTGTCACTTTCAGCCAGAGTCATCATAATTCCCCCTAACTTGACACAATGTTAACCAGTCACTTAGATATTTTCTACACCAATCTGAAACAATAAGCACAGGAGGAAGCTCAGCTCGTCAGTGTTAACTGTGTGTATCAGCAGGAGGCATCTTGGCTCACATGGCCACTTTCCAAGATGAATTTTGAATAAATGAGATGTAATTGATGGGAGAAAAGAAAACCAACCTAAAAAAACAATCAACCAACCAAAAAAAAAAAAAAAAAGAAAAAAATGGAAAAAAACAAACCAAACCAAAACAGAAGAAATGAGGAAGAATAAGCAGAAAAGTTGGAAAGTGCATTCCCTGCATGTACAAACACACACAATTCTCAACACATAGATATCTGCAGAAGAAACAATTTTAAATGAGTCCTCAGGCTGTTGCACCTGTTCCTACATCCATGCTCGGCTGTGCAACAGCATTGAGTTTCTGTCACATGCTGTAACTGGTAGCGTGGAAGATGACATCTGCAAGCCTATCATAGCAGTTATAGCTCACTGCTACCCCAACTGTAACCAGGCTGGTGCCACTTGCCCCGCCATGCTGCCAGACTTGCCACAGTCACCCCTCACTGTGCTGCTACACGCCACGCTGGCATAGGGACAGGGCATCAAGCCACCCTGGAACAGGCAACATGCTTGGCCCACCTAACAGCAGGGCCAGTCCCTGAGGTTGTTCTCTGTTGAGGGATGAGGTTCAATAGGACACTGATGGCCCCGCTGAGTGCCTCGTCTGCATCCTTTTAATTGAATGTGGCACCCACAAGGGATCTGCTCTTGTGCCACAGTCTCCAGTCCCAGCAAAACAATCATTTTAAAGTAACTGCTGTGGCAGAGGGCTTGTGGGCACCAGGGTAACCTGCCGTGCGTTGCTTGAGGGGGAGGCAGAAAACACTGCAGTCAGGCATGCACAGCCCTCTCACCCTCTGCACCTCTCCCACCAACTTCACCAAGAGCAAACATCACTGTGCAACCCTGGGTTACTTTTTTCATTACACTGAATGATTCCAAGGATGTTTTTTGCAGTGTTTAATATGCAGCAAAAGAGACTCCTTTTTTGTTCTTAAAGAGCTTTTTTAAATAAAGCCAAAGTGATTCATAATTATTTCAGTTAAGTGGAAGTAGAGAAACCCAGGGCCACATCCTCAGCATTTGTCCACAGCACAACACTCACACCCACCCCACAACCTACAGACAAACCTGAAGTGGCTACATGAGAGCATAGGCACACCATACACTTCTCCAGCGTCTCCAGATTCCCACTAGGCTGAGTACCCTATTTTTTTTTCCCCTGAATCTCAAAAAGCTCATGTAACTCAACACACCCTTGCCACTGTGACAGAAAAGTCAACAGCATCTGCGCTCAAGTACTTATTCATGCATGATAGACCACTATTTAAAGTGAGACACAACGGTGGCGAACAGGACAGCATTAGAAATCTCAAAGACTAATGATAGGGGCTGGGAAGGAGAAATTAATGAAAGGAGGAGGAGCCTTTTCTGCACCTTTGAAGAATTAAAATATATACACACACATATATATATGAAAACATATATATATGTATACACACATACATGCAGATTTTGACTGTGAGACGAATCCCCTAGAGGCAACGGCACCTTCACCGAAGGAAGCATACAAGGAGCCAAAAGAAGATACTCTCAGGCAGCTGGGAGCTTGATGAGAAAGAGGAGATATTCTCTCACAGGAAAGGATCCATTTTAGCAGAGTACAAGGCAGAAGACTCCCCCTCCTTCTACCTCCCTTCTCTGTGCTGCCAGTCTCTATGCTTTTAATTCTTTTAATTTTTTCCACTTGTCTTTACAGCAGACTTTTTCTAAATAATCCACAACACACATGCATTTTTGAAGGAGGAACCTGACCCTGCAATAGACAAGTTTTTAAGCCCTAAGGTCAAGTTCTGAAAGTTACTTCTGATATTGCTTCAGAAAGGACACTGTATTAATCAACACAGAAATGTTCCTGAAGATTTTTTTTTATGAGTTTCCATCAATAATTGAAGTTATATTATTATTGCTGTTGTTTGGCTTTCCTTGTTTCAATTACTCCGCATTGCGGTTGGATGTTTTAAGCGCCTCAAGTTATGTTTGCCTAATGTGGAGTCTCAAAACAAAATAAACACATCAATTAAAAATATTGCAACTACCAACATTACACATATTTTATTTTTGAAAAAGAACCAAATAGTAGAAATTTTCCTTTCACCATATTACAACCTCTAATCAATTCCCAGGGGCTCTAGAACACCTGATTTATTGTAATTTTTAATTATTATTATTTTAGCTCAACAAGCTCTCAGTACAGTAATGCACATGTTCATTTCCCTAACCTGGAACAGAACCAAGTAGCCTCTCCAGAACTGACAGACAGACACTCGTACAATGACTGGTAAAAGCTCCTTTTTAAGTAGCTATGTTCAACTTTTAGCCACAAAACTTGATCTCAGTCCAACGTAACAATGAAGCACAAGCTTTCAAATCAATCGGCTTACATATTTTGTTGGAAAGGATATGAGTTGCAGCACCTTGCAGGACAGAGTGCACAATAAAGTGATTATATTCTCAAACAGTATCCAATAGGCACAGATTTTTTGAATAAGTTACTAGTTTGCACTGTGTGAAAGCAGAAAAAGATGAAACTGTTTTTCCTTGTGCTGTTTCTGACCAAGTGATTTGCATCAGGCACCATGTATGTTCACAAAAAGAAGAACAGAATAATATTTGTTCTGAATTCAGGTTTGACTCAAAAAGAGCATTAGATGGACTTGGGGTCTCGTGTTAGTAGGCTGAACAGCCTATAAGAGAGAAATGAGGTGGAAGTGGCTTGTGGTTGCTGCATGGGAATGGAAAACACAAGTAGCAACTCTGAAAAGATCTCTCACTGAACCTTCCTACAAGATTAGGCTGGTCTTAGCTCCCCAGTCCTTGAGGTGAGGGGCGGCCCTGGGGGCTTCTCTATGCAGATTTAAACTAACAGCTGAGGCTGGTGCTTACACCTCAGATCCATTATCTAGGAGATAAAGACCATCAAAGTCCAAAAGTGATTATACTTTTGTTTGTTTAAGACTGTCTTAAACTGTGAGTTCCATGTAGAGATTTTCAATCATGCCTTTGCACTGAAGTTTCGTGCATCCATTTGCTCAGCTGCCTGTAATACTGGAGGTTTAACAGGAGATTCCTCGAGGAGAAACCCTATGGCAGCCCCTTCTCACCTCCTCTTCAATGGCAGCTCTGCACTCTTTGTCCAACTTTACCAAGTTTCTTTTCAGAGCATCCTGTACTGATCACAGAAGATACTGCAATGTTACATCCTGAGAAAAAGAAAAAGAAAAGGAAGAAAGAAAATTTAGAACAGAAAGCATTTTAGAGATTAAAAACTGGCAGTTAAAGGAAATGGAAAGATATATATAGATATAGTCATTACCTTGTCCCCCTTTCATAGTACTTTTTTCATAGGCTTTTTTATTGGCATCTGGTCAGCCTGTCATGACACAGTCCAATTAAAATTATATATTATCACAGGTATCCTTTCTCTGGGGCCAACATTCCCACTGGACAGAAGTTCCTTCTGACAGCACTCTGATGTCCACTATTCAGTGTTTTAATTTCCTGACAAAGTTATCATGTGCAATTTATCATCAGAGGTGTTCAATCTCACAATAATAAAAAGCAGAGAGCTTGATGTTTTCCATACCATTTAAGGTATAGACTCTTTAATTTTTATTTAAACTTGTATTAAAACTAATGTACTCTTTTCCTGATCATGTTCAGAAGATATTACTTGTCTGTTCAATCATACAGATCTAAGAAAATAATATTGTTTCAGTACCAAAAATACAACTTGTATCTTGTCACCAATGTGCTGTAGCAAGAAATTGAAAGAAAGTACCTGGTTTAAAATCTTGTAACTCGAAAGAGATATGCAAGTATCATAGAAGTAATATTTTCCCCATTTTACAGTGTGATGACAAGCAGGCAGAGATTAATAAAGCTGAAAACATAGACTATAACATTTATAAAGTTCCACTCAAACTTGTGGTAGAGCCAAAAAAAACTTGATAAGCAAAGAGTTCAGTACGTTCACCAAGAAACTCATTTGTCCTTTCATAAATGCCAAACAAAGTTTAAAAAAGCAAGTGACTTTCACAGTCCTTATATATCCTCCTGAAAATCATCTACTGTCAAAGTCCTAAATTCTAACCCTACATTTTATAGTTTAGAAAATTTAAAATATTTCCATTTTCTGGAATTTCTTCAGAACCATTACATGAAGCTTGAAATACTTTCTTATCGAGTTCTAACATCAGGCAGCATTTCTGCTTCCCTTAACTGAGAATGTGGGATAATGCACATTTTGAAGCTAGTCAGAGGCAAAAAACAATAATGAATCCGAAAGAGTCACCATGCACTGCTGGGATGGCAATTTACAAAGAAAGATGATGAGAGTTGGTGACTACAGTTCTGGGTATTGTTCTTCTTCCAGCATAGTTAAGTTTAATTTAAAGGCTCTTTAGTAGGAAATTTGCAAACTTACACAAGCTATCTGTGCTCCAAGAGGATCTTCTCTTACAGCTTCTGAGTAGCAAGTCTCATCTAAAACAAGAAGGCAATATGCCTAAGATCATAGAATCGTAGAATCACAGAATATTTAGGGTTGGAAAGGACCTTAAGATCATCTAGTTCCAAACCCCTTGCCATGGACAGGGACACCTCATACTAAACCATGCCACCCAAGACTATTTCCAACATGGCCTTGAACACCACCAGGGATGAAGCATTCACAACTTCCCTGGGCAACCCATTTCAGGGCCTCACCACCCTTAAAGTAAAGAATTTCTTCCTCATATCCAATCTAAGCTTCCTCAGTTTAAGTTTGAACCCGTTACCCCTTGTCCTATCACTACAGACCCTAATGAAGAGTCCCCCCGCAGCATCCCTATAGGCCTCCTTCAGATATTGGAAGGCTGCTATGAGGTCTCCACGCAGCCTTCTCTTCTCCAGGCTGAACAGCTCCAACTTTCTCATCCTGTCTTCATATGGGAGATGCTTCAGTCCCATGATCATCCTCATGATAATCCTCATGACCCTCCTCTGGATTTGTTCCAACAGTTCCATGTCCTTTTTATGTTGAGGACACCAGAACTGCACTCAGCTCCAAAAAACCCGAAGAAGGATTTTGCTTGTCTACATAGAAATATACTGACGTGTGCCTCTACATACCTTTATATTAACAGCAATAAACATCCACATAGGAAGTATGTTCTAAGGAATGTAATCTAAAGATGTCAGATCATGATATTCATACATTTCATTCATCATTAAAGATTTTTACAGCCTGATTTGTGAAACATATTTACCCCACAGTGCTCTGCCTTTTACTACCGAAGAAGCTGTTTTAAACTTCAGTGTCCGTAACTGTATGCAACATATACATTCCTGTTACATAAAGAACTAAACCTCAAGTACTCTTCTGTTTCCACAAAACATATATAAGTTACATATATGTGGCTAAATATAACACATTTAAACACCTTCAGTTTCCCTTGCTGAGGAGCACTTTACCATCTGACAGGGACAAACATGAATTCATAGCCACCTGTGAATCAAAGCAGATATCTTCAAGGCATTCATCCACCCAGTCAGCCTGAATTTTGTATGTATACTGGACCAAATACTGAACTGAATCAATTACTTCATTTCACTTCAGATATCAAACATTTACCAGTTTTCAACTGCTACTTATCTGGTTTGAAATTAGAGGGTAAAGAATACATAAACTTGTTACCAGACTTGTCAGTCTGTATGCACCTCTCTATCCCTCAGTTATCCTGATTTCAGCCTACAAATACATGAGGGATTTACGTGCCTAGCAAAGCCCCACCAAACCCAAACCATGTTTTCTCTTTTTTATGGAAAGAATTTTGCAAGCAAGGTGAAAAACAGTTTTAAGCAGTATTTTTACTGATTTTCCATTATAATTTTATGATGCTTATAAATTTGTAATTCCATACACAAGCTTATTAAGGTTGAAGGCCCGTAGGAGATTGTTTTATGAGCAACAATTTTTTTTCTGAGCCTTGACTGAAATGATTATGAAGGTTCCCAAGACATTTAATTCCTATGTGGTAACTGCTGAGGCTGTCAGCAAACCCTTATTTAGGACAGCATTCTCATAGTAAAACACATACTTCTGGGGGCACCTATCGCTTAGTGTGGACACAAAAAAAAATCCACACATTCATCAATGGATTTAATTTCCTCAGCTTTGTGAGTTCAAGGCCTGATTCTTACTTCCTACACATCAGCCATGCATCTTATTTACATTGGGATAAAGATTTTATAGCCAGGCCATCTACATGTGATGACTGCTATTTTTTACAGCATATGTATCAGCCTGGACGCTCCCTATTTAGCTGTATGTTCTCAAATCAGCTGAGTCAGTTCAAAAAGAAAACCTCAGACCTTCTATATGTTACCTGGAGTGTAAATATGCCTGCAAATATCTTTGTGATGCTCATAGATACAAGTAGGGGAAATTCTGATGCTCCATCTCTTGGCACAGAAATGTTTTCTGCTTCTCTGCATCCACCCCGCACCATGCCCACATCAACTGCAATCAGCCTGAGGCCCGCTTGCCTTTGCGCTGCTGTTGTCCTGTCAGACATAAGACAAGCAACTTGCTTTGAGACCTTGGCAAGTCACAGAGGTTGCTCTCTGTGACAGAAAACAAACCAAACCAAAAATCAGTGCAAGTACCTATGGGCCACTGCAGGCATAGCAGACTCATGGAGCAAACACTTCAAACAGGCAGAGGAGCAGGTATGCACTGCCTGACCACAATTCACTTTCTCACAGCAAAGAGCAAAATTCAAAAAGGCACCTGATGAGACATTTGGGAATGACAGCATCAGAGAAAAAGAGGTTTAAAAAGGGAGGAAGTGTATGAAATGGAAACTGCAGAGAAGGCTCTTTTACACTGAGAAACATGTCAACAAGATGAGCAATTTCCAGACCTCCCAGAAGATGCTGGACGTACAAGTCAAAGGGCAGGTGGCTGTACTCTAAGTTGTGAAATATTTGAAGAGGAAAACCCCTCGTGGTCAAGAGATCTGTGAGATCTGTGGCAGAGTCAAAAATTACAATGGGGAAGGGAGGAAAGTTAAAGAAAAATAGTGGCATAAAACCTAACTTCGGAGTTACCATTTCTTTTCACTCCCACTGTTAACTTTTTCCCAAGCTCCTACTGAGATCTATTTTATTTTCAAGTACCTATATTTAGAGTATTTGGGTTTTCTTAACAACATTTTGTATCTATAGTTCCACTCATCTCTTCCACTATAATTTGCTCCTTCCACCCAGCCATGAGAGAAATAAATACAAATGAAAGCCAAATAATAATACACCTTTCCTAATTTATTGCTTTCATTCAGTTTTTCTTAGTTCTCTCCCTTTGTCTCTCCTTCATTCCCTATATATAATAACATAGCCTTCCCCTCCTCCTATATTTCTACTTTATTAGCTTCTACTTTATTTCTAATGCCTATTTCTTTGCCTTTTCCAGTAGCCAGAGCCTGCTTCCTAGTTTTTGTTCTCTCTAACCTTTCTCTTTGCAGTTTGCAATACAAGCATGTACACATACATTACCTTCTTCCTGTATTGCTGCCCCTCTACCAACACTGAGACACCATCTCCACTCTGACTGCCTTATCTCCATCCAACTCTCCTTCCCATATGAATTCAGATGTCCTTCCCTTGAAGAGCCATGTCCACAGAGCAAGCCACACCTCTGCTCTGAGCACCTGGCCTGAGCATCTCCCCTGCTTGTCTTAAAGTTATGTTACACAGACAAGAGATGTTGAGAGAGGAAGGAATAGCTGGAAACTCATTAGTCTCCTGACTGCCTCTTGATACTAGCTCCCACATTTTTCAATGCAATAGAAGGAGCAGCAAGTAAGCCAGTAACTGCAGATCACCATGGCGATTCATCCACCAACAGTAACTAAGAGAGGCTTTGTAGTGTTAGAAAGCAAGAATAGCTAAATAGTAAATATGACTTTAGCTCAGATGAAAAGATTGTTTTGGTTTTATTTGGAAGTAGGGGGAGAAGAAGAAACAACCTAGATGCACTCACATCATTATGAACCTTGATAAGCTGTAGTGTGTTCAGAGAAGTAACTCCAAATGGAGCAGGACATTTGTGTCCCAAAATTCTCCTTTTGTTAATGTACACCATAAGGACTGGGTTATATACAGGTGCACTGAAGACAAATACACGTGCATTGAGACACAAGCTTTTGAGCATGCAGGCTGGCAACAGTGGAAACTATTAACATTCAGGAGCTAACTTGTGTAACATGGGAGAAAAAAAAAGAGGCAACAAAAGAAACAACAAAATTCTCTCAACAGCATCGTGACAGACTTCTTCAGTTACAGACAGAGACAGTTATAGAAAAATTATGTACTAATTAGCATTTCACTTCCCTTTGGCATTGTCACAAATTTAAATATACCCAAGATCTACATAATAATGAGAAACAGTTAATTCCTCTATTACAGGTAATTTTCCAGAAGATCACAGAAGTAATTTATTGCCTACTGTGAAAAATATGAGGTGGTGGTGACAGCTAGCTGCTTTCCTACCTTCTTCTTCATCTACACACAATTTTCCTTCTACTTGCAAATTGGTGTTGCACATAATTCATGTGGCAATCACAACAGTCATGTAAGAAAAAATGGTGTAATACAGCCAGCTAGCTAGACCTCCTCTGACGTTCCTCAGTACTGCACCCAGTTACCCTAAAACAAACTGCCCTTCTCAATGTGCCAGACTTTGCATCAGTGCCTAATTTGAGATAGGAATTAGAGACAGGAAAAAAAATGCAAATGAATGGAACTGGCTTGATCAGATTTGCTTCTCCTTTCCAATATAAGGTTTTAGCCCCTCTGAACTTCTGGCTGCTAATATGTCACGTTGTTAATTTCTTCTTCTTTTACACTGTTGGAAGGCAAAATAGGTAGTAAGACAGAAAAGAAATATGAGGCCATAACCACAATGTCTTTACCTTACTACTGCATGAAGTTCTATTTTCTTCTGTCTTGGTTCTCCTTTAAACTGCTTGCATTAGGCAAAATCTTTGAGTGGGAGAGAAAGTATCCTGCCTGTGGAAAACTTCAGTAAAATTCAGCCTAACTGCCAGGTGGGAACATGGGGTGGGATTATGGGAAGATTGCTCAGAAACTATTTTTCTTAGAGAGGACTTTGCTTTTAATGAAGAGAAATTTTACTTTTCTTCTTTTTCTCTTTTTAATATTTCTTTCAGTTATAATATATTGGCTGTGTTTAATTAAATGTCACATTGCACTGGATTCCTGATTCTCACAGACTCCTTTTATAGGGCCATGCTACTTGGTAGATCACCTGTGAACACACTGTATTAATCATAGTACCACAGACTAAACACAAATGTTGAGATTCCCAAACAAAAGTGATTGATTTGGACCACTGGAAGCCAGCAAACAGCATATGCCCAAGTCTCCTGCAGCATTCTGAAAAATCTCTGAAAAGCATTCTCAGGCCCAGCTGTAACTTAAATACATAAATACATAAACTGCTGTATTTATTATGTACATACATGTATGTAGGCTGCTATATAGATAGGTGGGAAGTGAATCAAGTCTGGTTAGAAATAATAAGCAAAGACCAAGTAATGGAGCTGAATGGCTTATAGCTCCACTGGGAGCTGCCCAGGAATGAGGAACACTAGTGTTGGCGTGATGTAGAGAAAAAAAAAAGATTTTTCTATTTAGCACTAGTATCCTTCACCTGGATAAGAAGGCAAAAAAGTGCAAATAAAAAAATACATCAGAATAACAAATAACTGCAGAGAGTCACTCTGGACCAATTCTGAAACAGCAGAATACACTTTAAAAAGCAGTAAAACCAATAAAAATCCAGTCAACTTGAAAAAGGAGAGTCTTCGCTGCAATAAAGACAGTCAATAAAGAAGCTCTCTCATTTAAACATCAAATGCACATTGTTTTGCAACACCTGTTATTCAACCATAATAGCTTTCTTAACCTGTCAAAGTGTTTAAGCTGAGGAAAAGAAATGGGGCTCCAGCTGTGCACTTCGGTGCAGAAAGCCTGCGACGAAGTGATATTAGTTTAATGAAATGTGTACAGATTGTAATTGTGGTAATAAGAGGGCAATTCCCAGAGGGCCAGGAGGAAGGCGGCGAGTGCTGTCAAGCAGAAAACAGAAGCTACAGACTGGAGAAAGAGACTGGTACCCTTTGTATGGACCCTCACTGTCCAGATTGCTTGCTGACTGCACAGCCCTACCATATCTCCTTCCCAGCAAGCCCCAAGACTGTCCCATTCCACAGCCTTGCTCATCTACCTGGAGCACTCCCATGGAAGAGACTAAAACCAACCTGGCTCTCGACAGCAGAGCATGCGAGAATCTGTAACACAGGCTCCTACAATGACATGAGTACTGAAAAAGAAGGACAAAATACAAAAGCAGAATTGGAATCTACTGGCATATCTTCCACTGCTCTGCTCTGCTAAGCCTGAGACTCTGCAGTGCCCAGTAAGATGCAAAGCATGTTTTCTCAGGAAAAGAAATTGTCAGAATCCTGGATAAATTAGAAGGGAGGAGATAAGACCACACAAATATTTCCCTTCAGTTTCCTAAATGGAGGAACACTGTTGCTCCAGCTTGTTTGACCATACAAGCATAACAAACCCAGTCACACCAGGCAGATTCCTACATGAAACCTGCCAATGCTCAAGTAAATCCCAGGGTTAGTCTAAGAGAAAAATGTCAAAACCAGCAACACTCATCACATCAAGTACTGTTTACAAGAACTTCTGAACTATGAAGTCTTTATCAGCTGAGCCTGCTGTAGTAATTTGACAGTGTAATTCATGAAATCCATCCTTGCAGTAGTTTAGTTAGCCTGGTGTGTGTCACAGAGATGTTCCAGCTTCCAAGAGTATTTTCATAAGGAAATGCCTCTCTCTGTCTCTCCAGCCTGTGAATAGCTCAGCAGCCAACAAGAGCTGAGGTGGGGAGGCTGAAGGAGAGACTGACTTTCTTTTCATAAGTGCAGAGATATGTGGGAAATACGAGCAAAAAAAGAGAGAGATCAACTCCTTCTGGAATACAGACATAAACTGTAACTAGGGGAGGCTGAAGAGGAGTGGGGCGAGAGGGAGAGGGATAAGAATTTGTAGAAGTCTCTGGTATTCACGTTATTTCAGCTTTCTCACCTGTTCTGCAGTTTATGTGCACAGGGAAAAGGCCCAAAGACCTGGGAAAGCTGCTGCCAGACTGGAAGAAAAGTTTTGGGAATGACAGAAAAGAATGGACAGGAGGTGAGGGGAGTCTGAAGAGGCACCAGGGCAGAGATGGAAGGAGGCTGAAGAGGGGCTGATTCTTAAGACCACAGACTGCTCCTGGATATACCACGAGCTTGTATAATGGAATTCCAGAGTGCTCTTCAAGCTGACGGACAGCACCAGATAACCTCCAGTGGGACCTTCCTAACTAAATTATTCCAAATTTCTATATGAATACTGGGCAGCAAAGGGAGGGAGGGGGAGAAAAGCAGGGTTGGAGATAGAGAAAAGCAGCAATGAAATCAAGACCAGAATAGTCATAAGAGAAGAACTAAGTACAAGAAGGTTAAAAAAAGGTACGAGAAAAAAGGAGAAAGCCTGAAAAAAACATGAGCACTGAAATCAAGGCCCAGAAAAGCATCAGAACAAAGAAGCAGAAAATGGGAAGTTTTTTATTTTACAGGCATAAATGTAGGAGCTGCATAGGAAAAATAGATGTCAAGCTGAAGGAAAGTTAAAGTTAAAAGGTGTGTTTGAAGTTGAAGGGTGGGCAGAATTTTCAGTCAGGGTCATGATTCAGCAATAGAAAAATAACAATTCATCCAGTTTCTCCTAGCAGTAACAAGTATTATGCTGCCTTCCCATTCTCAAAATTGTCTTATTTACCAGTAGTACACTAGGAAAAATAAATGCACAGCTTTACCAGATGATTTGCAGAATAATGATTTTTTTTTTTTTTTAAACACGGGCAACTCTCCAATGAGTGCTGTATTGCTGTCAATGAGAAAAGCAGCTGAAAAACATAATTTGGAAAGGAACCATTCATCTGGAAAGGTGAAAGTCATCTGGGTGGTGAAATCCACTCTGCCTAACACTGCTTAGAGTACTACTGACACCCTTTTGTTGAAAAGGTATCTCTGGTATACAGTAGGAAGAGCACTTCCTACAGCTGCTGCAGGTGAGCACAATGAGATACAGCAGACAGCAAGGGAATCTCAGCTATTTATTTTAGATACAATTAGAAGATTAACAAGGGATATCATAGTTTCAGACCTTCTGTTTTCCAGCTCGGCAACACATACTTCTGCTCCTTTTATGTAGTAACAAGTTGCAGCTGCCTGTTGCTATTTAGTGACATTATCAAGCTGCAGACCTCTGACAGTGCCTGAGGGAAGCTTGTGAGCTTCTTAGTGCATTTCCCTGATTGTAAGGAATAGCTCACAACATGATGGCTGTAATTTGGTGAGACAATGTGGAGAACATGGCAACAAGGTTCATCTGACAGAGAGCAACTACATTTGCCCACAGATACATCTATGCCACCAATACAGATGTCACAGAGCTCCTTCCTACATGCCTTCAAAACTTCTCCAGCTACAGCTATTGATCCAGGCTAACTTGGCAGACATAGCTAGTAAAGCGTGCTGCATGAAAGGGACTGGAAATCAAGGGAGGGATGTAAGGCAGCTTTCTACTTTGCCATCCCATGACCCTTTTAATGACGGTTGAGGGAATTGCTCAGACTTCTCCAGCTGAGGCCTCAGTTGTGATGTGACACAATCACCTCTCATCAGTCACATCTCCTTCCAAGCCAGGATGTCACAGACGACAGTGTGACTGATGCAACCTGACACACCATGTCACGATGCCAGGTCTGCCAGCTGGGAAACTGAGGGGGAGGGTGGAGAGTAGGAGAATGGATGAGAAGAGGAAAAAAATAAAATAGAAGAAACAAAACAGGCTTCAGAAAAGGTATTCTTCAGAGTTGCCATGTTTAGGGGGGAAGGTATTCTGTTTTTAACAAAGGTTATATTGCCTACAAAAGCCAAAACCAAAGATGCAGAGCATAAAGGTCTATGATAGGTCCAGGCAGAGCTTCGATAGTGAAATGAAGGACATCGCAAGGTGGACAGCTCTCTGTGCTGTTTTAGAAATCCACCTTTCTCTCTCTTATCACTGCTGAAAAACTGTGCAAACACACTGAGTCTTTCCTCAGAGGGAAGATTCATGTCCCTAAGGACTGGTCATGCTCATCAGACATGTTTTCTGAAGTGAGAAAGCAGAGAGAGACATTTATTTATCTTTTCCTCAAAAATATTAAAATTATTTTAAGATTATGCATAATTTTGAAAATAATTATATACTCATACATTTCTGCAGTACATACATTAAGACTGGCTGGAGGAGTAAAGGCATTCAGGATTAAGCTTGCCAGTGTTGGAGAAAACCCCATTGCTTTTTCACTGCAAGCTGCTAAAGAAGCTGTGCAAAACAAGAGGATTTACCTCATAAAAAGTCTTCTCATACAATCAGATCCTGTGACCAAAAATCTTACAAGTCACAGGAGCTTCAGCTAATGGTATCCCAGCCAATGCCACTTCTGCCATAAAGGCATGATTTGCCTCAGTCATGATTTAACAAATCTGAGACAGCCATATAGAAATATTTAGCTAAGAAAAGGCACAAGAACTTTTTGCCAATCCCAAGTCAAATTAGAACAACTTGCTGCTTTTATTTTCTTCTTAATTTTTCCATCTATCCTGTAACCTAAATAGCGACACCTGAATGCTTTCACATTAAAAGTTGCAGCCCCACAATTGGAAAATCAAATAGTGGAATATCCACATCAGTTTCTCTCCAGCTTTAGTTAAGCTACATGTTACACATTCATCCAGATTTTACTAAATTCCATCTCTGTTTTTGAACAAGCAGCTTTTTGACACAGAAAATGGTGTCACTGGGATGCCAGAGTAGATGTCTACAGAAACAATGCAGTACATATATTCACAATTTAACAAGCAATGTGCCTGCCAGTAATCACCAACAGGAGTTTTAGCCAAGTAAGATCAGTCTGAAATCTGGCACATTACAAGTTGTAGATTTTGCTGCTATTTTTCATAGCTAAATGCCAATTTGAATTTGCAAGAAATACTGCTCGAGTTCCATTACCTATTCTACAAATTCCCAATATGTCAAGTTCCAGTATTAACAGTGGGAGTTTCCTGATTTTCTAATGCCTTAATTACAAATATTAATGTTTTAAATACCAAAATAGGTGAAAGTTGACTGTTACTGTCAGCAAAAATCACATTTCTTCCTTTGGGTGACCTGATTTAGTGTGAGGTGTCCCTGCCCAGAGCAGGGCGGTTGGAACTAGATGATCCTAAGGTCCTTTCCAACTAACTATTCTATGATTCTATGATTTTATTCTTCCTCCCTAGATTCTGCTGAAACATGCAGTCAGCCTGAACTGTCCTGACCGGGCAGCCCAATATGCAGGCAGGCACTGCTATCTATTCCTTCTCACTTATCAGTCAGCTTTGGGCAGTTTAGCTGCTGATGCCGATCATTGAGTGAGAGGTTTTATAGTGGCACCTGCTTGTCAGTGAATCTGTTTGTGTCTGTCTTCTGGGGCAATTTTTTTTTTCTAAAATGCCACTTTGTTTAACTCTAGTCCAGTCACAACTGCCAACTACATGCCCTGGTAGCATTGCCAATAGAAAACAAGAAAAGAGAAAATCTATTAAACACAAAAACATTTAATTCTGGTTTAGCCTCAGGGTATACCATCTTCAGGGACTGACCCAAGTTCATTGCTGATATCAACAAATTCTTTTTATTGCCTTGTTGCTCTTTTGTTTTAATTGATTTTGTTGTTAATATCACACCAACTGTTGCTTGTAGATGACCCACAGCTAGCCAGGGTGGGCTAGAGAGCCTGGTATTTCAGTTATGGTACAGCTCCCTTCTGTTCACTAACAGATCCCTGTCCAAAAGACATTCACTAGCCCAATTCAAAACACAAGGTCTTGATCTCATTCCGTGAAAGCTACCCTGTCTATTTTATTGGCTTTACTGCCTGCCACTGATAAAGTACTTTAAAGCTCCACCACCTGAACAACACTGCTGACTTCAGTATTACTTGCACACTATTTTAAAATTAAATTCATGTTTAGACTGAGTTTGCTGATTTCTTGTCTATGGTATTTGTGAAAGTGCTGAAATGCTGGCTCCCAAAGGGTACTATATTTTAGCAGAATTACTGGGGGAAAAAAGGCAGGAAAAGGAAAGACCAGTGCAGATTTGAAACAGGCAGTACCTTACGGACTGCATTAAGGGCCTCCAGAATTAAAACCAAAACCATTAGAAGAGATGCACACAGCCAAGGGACGTACCATTTATGTGATGGAGAGAAGAGTCTCCCACACAGTCCCTTCCCAGTGCATCAGCAGTCCATCCCACCATGGAGAACAGGGTGGCCACCCAGACCTTAGCACTACAGAGAGCTATCCACCACTGCTGTTAGTGTCAGCATCACTTGTTGTGATAAATGTAAAATAATTTACATGCATTGTTACATTCTTATCTCTTATGCAAGTGACTGAGTGACCACATCTGGCCACAGCTGTCATTCAAAAGCTAAACAATATCATGAAGCTACAAATATGCAGCTGAATTTTCAAATCAGCACAAATGTAAGTTTGTACATTCAGCTTCAGCCCTACCTTCATTTTAAGTTATTAGTAGGCAACTACTTCCACAAGTAAATATAGTAACCAGATCAGTCACCAAAACTCAATATGCAACTGCAACGTTTTAAAATAATGGACAAAATCATATTTACAAGCTATTGGTAACCAGAATTTACCATTTGGAGAAAAACCATAACTAGTCAGAATGGTTCAAATTAAAAATACCAAATATTCCCAGCAATTCTCTCATAGTAAAAGCAGAGACAACAGTTAAAATGCAGAGACAAGAGGCAAAGCCTCAATCATGTATAAAGTCCAAATATCACCACTTCCCCTGGTTCAGTGTAGGATGCAAAACATACCAAAAAATACATGACAGAGGTGAGAAGTAGTCTGCTTAATGAACAGAACTTCAGATCAGGTTACGATGTCCAGATATCAGGTCCATCAACACTACAGACTTACTCCTTTATCTTTACCACTGCCTTTGAAGGGGACTGAAGCAGTAGCCTGGATATGAAATGCTGCCTCTACACAACCACCAAGATTTGTGTTTCAGATTCTATTTCTGCTTGTGCCACTCTTATTTTTAATTTCCTCCTTCATAAAACCTACGCTTTATCTCAAGCTTCTAACCAGCCAGATAGTTTTTCTGTGTATTTAGCACTGGACTGAAATGAAAATTAATAAACCATCTGAAAAACGCGCATGTACCTGTAGGTACTAGAGAGGCTGGAAGACCCTACTGACAGAGCAGCCTATTAATATTATGAAATTACAAAAAAAATCCCCTCAAGTAGCACCACTGGGTTTTAGTCCAAATCTTTAGAAGACCCACAGTGCTAAAGCCACAGTCAAGAATTACAACTGAGGGCAAAAAAAGAAACAAAGCCCTAGAGGGAGTGCTAACTGCCAATAGACCTACCTCTTTACTTTCCTTCTCATTAATCCACCTTCTCTTCTTTTATTCCACTATTTTTATCCCTTCCCAGATTTACTTTACATTTTTCCTTCTGGAACTTGGTTAAGTCTTCCTTCCCTCATGCTCATTTTTTTAATATTTTCTCTCTTATTCCAACAAATACTCCACAGCAGACAGATTCATTCATCTTTAGCACCTTATCTGGTGGAGCATATGTTTCTTTTCTTTGAGGTCAGATTAACTATTCCTTATAAATGGTACAAAGAAGAAATATGTGTTGGCAGCAAGTTCTGCTACCCTTAGCCATCATTTTTGTCCACTGCATTAAGCCAATTTAACACGCTTAAACATGCCTTTTGTCAACAGCAACAAAAGCAAAAAGCAGCTGAACTCTAGTTAATAAATCATTTTCTGGAGATAGAAAGCTCCTAAGAAACATGATGCCAACTGCATGCTATTCTTACAGAAAGGAAAAATGAGGAGAAAAAGTTTAACCAGCTTTCTCTGATTATAAAAGGTGCTTTCTGTATATGTCTGTGTGTATACTCTTTAAACTAGTTATAAAAAAGAGATTACAATGATGTCTGGTATGTCCCTTTAGACATGGATTCACCCATCCCTAGTTGGTCCCATTCCCTACTTAGAGAACCTATTCCCTGGTATTTACATTTGAAACATAAATGTCTATCCTACTAGGCCAACTCCTGCATCTTTTATGTATATATACATATGTGTTTGTGTGTACATTAAAATAATAGGCAAAATAATATAAATTACAAAACCCTGGATCACAGGACACAGAACCACAACATTTTCCACTAGCTCATAGCTTTCCCTGTCCACAAGAAAGATTCAACAACCATAACAACCAAGAAGCAGTTAAAAAGAAGTAAAGATGGTTTAGAAGCCACTATTTTAAACCAGAAAAATCATTAGTTTAATGACTGGGATGGAAAAAATTTAAATAAAAAGCAAGTAAAAATAATAAAAGCTGATTAAGCACAATATTATTATCTGTTATTAATCTGCACTGGTTATCTAAAAAGATCAAGAAGAACAGACAGGAAGAACAGGAGGAAGAATGTGTCCTTCACCTTTTCTAGCTACCCCAGCCTTGTTTCAGATGGTCAGCAATAATATACAAAATATGGATTTCATATCAGGACTAATGTGTTACACTGTGTGCAGGCAAATATTATAGGAATATATTACCACCTTTTGAAGCCTGGTGAGACAGGCATTACAAGCTCCTGTAAACTAAGTAGGACCTATAAAAGGGCCCTTAAACATAGTAAGCAAGCAGGATTTTCACTCAGTTTATCTGCCTTATCTACCTCCTGCCAAATATGCTGTCCAGCAGTCAAGTTTTCAGAGACAGCTCTTATATTTCTTTCCATTCTCAAAGCACATCTCATCTGCTAAGGTAAAGTAAGTAGGTTGCATCTGAACATACCCATCTCTGTCCCATTACTCAAAACCAGTACCTCATTCCCTTGCTGAAGAGAAGGATACTTTTGAAAAATCTGGTTTTGCATGGTATACATGGTTCTCAGCAAAAGACACAATGAAATTAGCCTAGAAATCTAGGATACAATTAATTTAGAGACAATCCTATGTCTTCTGGGGAGTGGTGTTAAGTAGTGGATAACACTGAGAAGGAGAAGAAATACCTAGAGTTGTTGTTCTGGCTGTGCTGTATTTCTAGCATGGAGAACTTTGCTGGTTTCCAGGAAACTGACAGTCTGGAGTTCACACACCTAATGCTGTAACAGCATCATCCAAATTACATACAACTGTTGAAACATTCTCACGTATTGCCTTCCCTTCTGAGATTTGGGGGTTTTTGGCCACTTACTTTGCTCCAGTGCTAACCCTTCTTTCCTCCCTATATTACAATGGATATAATCTTCCAAAACCAATTAGAATGGAAATTGGAATTTTGTCAGTCTTCAGTGTTAGAGTTCTGTAACAACAGGAAAGTAGAAACCAACATGAAGTTTTTATAAGTACTGATTTATATATATATTAAAAAGTTACTAGTTTGTGAAGTCATTTGGGAAACTCTATATAAGAGCAGTACTAGAAAATTTATATTAAACAGAAGTCACCAGTGAAAAGCAGGAATCTGGCTTCTTCCATGTGCAAAGTAATTTGGTCTTAATTGCATTTCCACACACACTGTGGCTGGTGTTTTCAGAGCTTTGCAACACATTTAATGAAAAATAAAAAAGGTAGCCATTGAAAAAATGTTTAGACACTTAATAAATTTCAAACACAAGGTTTTTTCATTAACCATAACTACTCTAACATCTCCAGTGCTCTTACCTATTTTTGCCAAGGGAGAGAAGCAGAGACGACTATTACCTACAGTCTACCATCTCCTTTCTAAAACACAATACAAGTGCAACTAGGAGTATGTTGCAAAGTCATTTGCTGCCTGTTTTCTGTACCTCAAGGAATATCAATTCACTCCCAGGAAAGAAAAAAAATAAACCAACCAACCAACCAACAACCCCAAACCCCAACTATTTCCACAGATGGATTGGAAAGTTCTGCCACCAAGGAATTTTGATTTATAGCAGGGACTTCACCTGGCAACTGAAAGAAGATGAGTTTGCATCTAAAAAAAATGAGAGTAATGGGAGCTGGAAAAGAGAGTTTGGCCCAGATGACAGGTAGTGCTCAGGGTGCTTGGTATAACTCTGGAAAAGAAAGTGGTATAAAGGTAGACTTAGAATATTTGAGTGCTTCTCCCACCTTTGAGACTACTCAGCTCTAGGCAAGACAAGTTATGAATTAGAGAAATACTGTGTTTGCAGAGAAGGACCACATAGAGAGGTATAAGAGACCAAATAAAGCAATACATGCTGTTTCTGACCCCACCCCAAATAAATTTTTAATGAATTTTGAGTCTCTGAAACACTAACTGAGAATATGGTATAATTCCAGATACTACCAGATTGGGTTGTGTATACTTCGTTCCCCTCCCCTCTGCCCAAGATTGTTATTAGGTTTGCAGATGATAGTAGAATCCTTAAGTTTAACCTCTCTCACTTCTTCCCCCACAGGACCTGAACATCATCTTACACTGCTATAAAGTTTGTGCTTAATTTTCTGTACTATCCTACATCTAAGCTGAAGGGCAATGGGCTATTTTATCCAACACAAGCTATTTCAGGCAAGGAAAGAATAAGCATTTCACTGTTATCACCTCCAAATGCTGTTTTTTATTCCTACTCCTAGCAGGACCACTCTAACTAGCAAGGCACAAACTTAGAATAAAAGTAATTTATTGAGATAGCAGTCTTTCATTTTTCCCCCACCTTTTCCCTACACAGGAGACAGGTTTAGACCAGACAACACTGCTTTTATTGGTATGTTTCTTGCAGGCCGTTGAATCACTAGTATAGACCACTGACAAACCCATTCCTTGGATTTCTCCATTCCTCTTGCTGGGATTAATACAGGGTGAAACTGTCCCATGCCTTCGCACCCGCCAGCTGCAGCAGTTCTGACTGCAGGCAGCAGATGGCAATCCCAATCCAAGGTCACAGCATTGGCAGAAGGGGAAAGCACTGGATGTAGTCATGACAGTCTGGTATGTTTGCAACTGGGATTGCATTCAAGAAGTAGTTGGTAGTTGTATGTTTGAGGAAACCTGTGGCACTTAATTCAAGCTTGATCCTACACTTGCTGTCAGTAGGAGGGAAAGAGGAGGGAATCTCAAACACACCCTCCCTTCATACTGTCCCCCTTCCCAAGAGCATGGCCAAAGTCTAAAGAAAGAAGGATTGCTTTCTCCTTGAGCCACAGTCAAGTGATCAATGCAAGTATAATCACCATTATGTCACAAGCATGGTTATTCAGAGACTTAACAGAGCTCTAAGAGTCATTCACAGAAAACATGTTTCCTCTAAAGATGGATGCACCGCAATGTAGTTTCTAGAGTTTTCCACTCAGGCAGATTTTGGCTTTTCATGGAGCACACCTGAGGAGCACATCACCTACCCACAAGTAAAAGCACAGGGAAAGCCAATATCCAGCCAACTCCAAGTGGGGGTTTGCAGTAGTATTTCCCCCAGATACTTCTAGCATTTGCATGCGGCTGATAATTTCTGCTGGAAAGACATGCATTTTTCAGCTGATGCCATTCTGTGAACATTTTGGTCAACCGCAAATTAAAGAGGTAGCAGGGATTTTGTTGCCTTTTACTTGTCCAGTCTATGGAATAACTTTTTTGTTAAGTTTAATCTCTCTTTCAAAGCAGCATGTGTTGTCTCTCAGCCTATTCAGCTAATGTATGCACATTTGTAGAGAATGTCAAGCTTCTTTGATTGCACAGATAAGGGAATATTTTAAGATCTTTAAAGAATTAGTCCTTATCATAACAATAATGATGTTGAATAGAATTATACTGTACTTTTCACTCAAACCAGATTTTTAAAATATGAGAAATCTTGGAATCATCATTAACAGGTTCAGCAAATTTTGATCTGATCCATCAATATCTGACAGAGACATTTGTGATGACACAATTTATTCCAAGGAAACAAACAACAAAAAAAGCAGCCTCTTTCAAAGACTAATGATTTCCTTTGGGCCTATCTAAGCAATCTTATTTTAAAATCTCCAAGGAATTTTCAAATTCAGAACAACTGCAGAATTTTAAACAGTGGGATGTGGAAAAAACAAATCTACCTTGGCTTTCTATGTCAAGTCAACTAAGCTACTCTCATTCACTGTGCCTCTATAAGATAGCTAGCACACAATATAACCATGTAGAACCTCTTACCCATTGTAACATACTTTTTACTTCCAGTGCTATGTGTCTTATAATAAAACAGGTTATGTCAATATCTAAGTATTTGTAGCTTCATGGCCAATCATTTTCAAGTCCAATTAGTAATTACAGAGCATGAATTTTTTTAGGGTTTTTTTGGTGAGTTTTTTTTTTGGGGGAGATGGAATTTGTTGTTGTTTGGGAGACTTTTTGGGGGTGTTGTTTGGTTGGGTTTTAAATGGAGCAGCATTGAATTTTACTCCCCTAGTATAAATCATCATCAGCATGATGCATCTTCCCAGGATGGCACTCTTGTCTGAGTGTTAACCAACAAAAGCATCAAACATCTAAACATCATTTTTCATCATTTTAATTCATTAAAGAAAGTACATTCATACCAATACTCATGCCAAGTAGCTCATTTGTGCTAATAAATTGGTCAACTATGCAGTTATTCTACTTGCATTTATTCTCAAAATGTAGCTAAAGAAATAAGGCACATCTTGCTACATATGGTGATCTGAGATATGCCACAACCAAAGGATTATTTTCCTTGCCCCATGTACTGCTAAGAAAGGACACTGCTGGATGCTGTACAAGACAAACTTGTGCATAACCTTCCACACCAGGTTTACTAAACTGTTTAAAAAGATGAAATGCAGTGGTAGGTCCAAAACCAGAGTTCAAAATGCACACTTTCTTTTCCTCCTATTTTGAATGTAGCTATTAACTGTGACTCTCAAAAGAAGATGACAGGACAGCTTCAAGTACCATGATGTGTGCTCAGACTGATTGCGAGAGTAGCCTTTTTATCTCAAATCACAATTATTTTCCCATTTTTTTACAGCAGCTCCAACGTCATTTCCAATACCAGATTTGAAATGCTGTCTCTACACATCAATATATCTCTAACCTTAACCCCACTTTCTACACCAGTATGAAAACTGATGGTCACACCTCATTCAGTTTAACATCTCTTCCTTTTTCTTCTTTCCTTCTGATGACCCTCTGTGAATCATACCAGTTAAGCTAAATCACAGTAGTTAAACTGCTTTTGAGCCATAAACAGCACTCTCTTGGGTTTTCTGTGGCTCTGAACTTTACCAGACATCATAATTTTAATTTATATACCCAACCACAAACTCTCATCTCATCCTCATGAAACTTAATTGGTAAAGGATTACTGTCCCTGGACAGGCTTGGGGCTGCCACCAAATTAGAACAGATGCTGTGCATCCAGAACAGTTTCAAAATGATAGTGTGTAAGATTTCTATTCTCTGCTGCTCACTGTTACCATTACAGAAATATCCAGCAGCCATAAAATACAAATATGGAGAATTCCATGGAATGTAAAGTGTAAAATTTTGTAGTGAGGGTGGGTCCCATAGCCATTGCTTGCCTTCAAAGCACCAGGAATTTTTCAAAGAAATTTTTAAGGAAAATATCACAAAAGTCACCTAGAAATAAGATTCCTACCACAGATTGGACCAAGTCTTCTGTAGCTTTTCGCATAACTAAAACATTCCACCCAAGTCTTTTAATATAGAGTTCTGTACAGCATTTGATCAAATGCAAGTGTCAGATGCGCATGGTAAGAGGAAAAAATTAAAAAAAAAGGTAAAACCTTTTTTGTGGGGGATGTATTTTTGAATCAACATATACAGGGCTGCTTAAAATACTTTTACACGTGATAGGCTCTTTGAAGATCAATACAGACAATTCCTAAATAAAAAGTAGTCATTGTAGACTTAATGATAATATATTTGCAATGAAAGCATGTACAACATTTCAAAGCCTACAATAAATAATTTCCCTCTTGAGCATTCAACTGTCTCTAAAATATTAGCAGGTAAAAAGTGAATAAGACAAATACAGAGATACCATTTAAAAAAAAAAAAAAAAAAGAAAAAAGAAAATCCTTTCCTACAGATAGGGAAAACACTGATTTTTTTTACTCTCTCATGTTAGAAATCTACAAGTCTGACACAGCTTAGATTAATTTAAAATACTTTGCTTTACCAGTGTAACATATATGAGGCATCTTTGGTAGATTGAGAAGACTTGTCTCAGAGACGAATTTGGAATTCAGCTTTTGAAATTCAGTTTGGTTAGTAGCAGGGTTCACATGTGATTCTCACAGCTGTAGAGTTTTCATTTACATTTTTACCACATTTTGGTGCAATTCAATCTGAACACGAGGCAAGATCTTCCATGCAGCAAAAATACAGAACTAACTCTGAAAAGAACATCATACAGATTTGAATGGACAACCTTATTTTTGCCCACATCCTTTTTTTTAAACAAAGGAGCTTGTGTATAACACACTCTTTCATGGGACATTGACAAAATGTTTTTCACATTAGAAAATTGATTTGTGCGTACCAAATGCGCTCCAAAGGTATTGTGTACAAGCTGTGGCAGCCAACTGAAAAACCTGTATTAGTCTCAACAAGACCACAGAAAACTCTGCTAGGTTCCCTTATCACCACAGAACCAATTCAATACAATGCAAGAATGCCGCAGAAGAACCAAAAGATTATTCTTGGAGAGAAATTATAAGTTTATATCTGCTACATTCTGTGGTTATTTTTTTCTCACACAGGAATTTTTCCATATAATGAGGTAACTTTTTCTGAAGCAGAAGGAAGTGGGAATTTGGAAAAGTCAGAGTTGGAGGGAGAAAGAGAATTCCAGGATGTACAGAGAACCCCTTGTATATTATCTCAGCTTTTATCTTCATAGTCTTAACACTGATGTACAAAGCCTAGTCCTAAAACCATCCTTTTTGAAGTCTTTTTTCCATGGTGGTAGTCACCATGTCCTCAATCTCTGTGAAAGGAGAGATGGTGGTAAGAGGGTAAATCTCTGCTGCTCTTCAGAAAGCAAACCAACACTGGTTATCTAATCAAATGAACATCTGAGGGACAGCTCAAGGCTCCTAAAATTTTCACCTAGGGAACTAAAATCTTACATTGCAAGCCTCCTTTCAAGGTCACTAGCTACATCCCCTTAGTGACAGAACATGGCATGACCAGCCACTGCTCAGTTCTGCTCACAACAGCAGTTATGGTCAGGACTGTCAGGAAAGCCTACAAGAGCAATGGCAACAACAGCTGCATGCTCCAATTCTCATGAGTCCCATTCAGATCCACCATAAATGCACCATTTGCAACACCGTCTTTTCTGATCATCTAGATCCATGCACTGATACTCCCAAATTCCATTTTTTTCCCCAAAATTATACATCTCATGCAAGAGAAAAGGTGGGAAATTATGCTTTACACATAAACAGTGTTTAGCTCCGAAGTGAAATCACCCAATGAGTCTGCCTCTGCTAATCTTAATGATTATTCAGACTGACAAAAAAATCAGAGCATACACTCTTGCATATACATACAGAAGTACATATACACATTGAAACACAACAGAGTTGCCAAAATCTCTAGCCAAACATATTCGGGGATCTAGTTATTTAACCCTGGTAAGCTGTCATATTCCAGGACACACGCAACTCAACATGTAAGTTCAGAAATCCAGAAGCTCCTTCTTATACAGGTGGGAAGTTATGTCATGGTTTCCCCAGCTTTGATAACAAAATTACAAAGATTAGCCACAGGCAAACTGAAAAGTCAATTTTAAGATGAGATCTAATAAGCATATTTTAAAGCTACACTATTTTAACATTTGTGCTGGCTCTTTAAATCTTGTTTCTCTTGTTAACAATGCAACTTTTTGATCTTGTGGAAACAGAATGAATGTGATGGCATTATGTGCCTAAATGCATGAAGAGCAGCAGAATGTCATAGCAAGAAATGTAATGTTAGCACTTACGCCATCAAAACATCATGGTTATGTTCTTTGAAAATCTGCACTATCTATAGCTATGTGTGTTGTAAATGAAGTTCACCCAATTAGCCAAAATCAAAATCCATTAGAGAAAGAGAGCATTTTATGAGGTAATACCACTCAGAACAATTCCAATCTGAAAGGACACTCAATAACACAATACATGTTTACATTCCTTGAAAATCCTACATAAATTTGAAACATTGCAAGAGAAATATCACTAGCTGCAGGATTCATTGTGCAACACATGCAGCCTCCTCAGAGGGTGTGAATCACATGCACACACTCCTGCATTGAATGTCCTAACCAAACAAGCCAACTGCTCACGCCATGGTACTCACCAAGCCAACCCCTTCAAGTACAAAACTCTGCCTTTTGGGCATGCTCAGCTCAGATGGCCTCAATCCCTTCATCTTCCCAGGTCTTCTCAGGAAAACACCTACCCAGGTGAAGCAGATCACTACCCTTCCAACCAAGGTTAGCAATATTGCTTGCCGTCACGGGATTGTTTCTACAACTACAAGTTTCTAAATTTTGATTTGTAGATTTAGGTATCAGTTTAAGATCACAAAATTTCAGCTGCTCCCAATTCAAGCCAACAAGCCAAAGGTGTACTCTCTTGTACAGTTCTCCTGAGCTACACACCCTTTGTTATTCTGAACACTCAACCATAGACTGATGTAAATAGTTTTTCCTGAAGCTTAATGTTCCCAAGAGACTTATGCTACTAATGAGAAGCTGTTAATGTTTAATTTTGCTTGTAAAGCATAAGTGAGCAGGTGCACTTTAAAGCATAAAATGAAATATTAGAGGCAAAGTATTTCTTATTTATTATCATAACTTTTACCAGACTTAAAAGATTTCAGTTCCGCATTAGTGGATGTCTTTGTCACACTCCCTACAGAACTGGTAACATTTAGCCAGGCTCTAGAAGTAACCTTTAAGATGCTGCTTACAAAGGCACCACAAGGGATGCTTCAACATACATGGCCTGCAAACTTTTCCTTGCTGATGGGGGGAGGAAGGAGGGAGAAGTGAGCATGCAGAAAGTACTGTTCTTCATTTGTGGTGTATTACATGCAGACAGCTAGTTAATCTAAAGGAAGATATACTGTAACTAAACATTTTAATTATGTCTCTTAGGTATGTGTCTCCAGGCTCTCAGAACACAATATTAAAATCAAAGCAAAAAGCATCACCTCTAGAAACGGGAATAATCATTAACTGAAGCTGGACAGACAAGATGAAGATTTTTCTCAAAGAATTTTCAGTCAAGCAAGAAACATGGGAGGTTATAAAAGAGAAACATCTGCATTTGCAAGTCAGGTGCAGACAGGGAGGAAAAGATCCATTAATCAACTTATATACGTGGTGTAAGTCTATTTGTTGCTACATGTTAGTGGTTTTAATGACTATTAGATAGTCCAACCATTTTACCTAACTTCACATGGAAAAAATCTGTCCCTACAAACATATTTTTGAAAGTTCTCTTTTATCTAGAAATCCCACATGAAATTTCCCTGCATGAAAGAGTTTGGTTGCTTATGTGGAGCTATGTATTATAGATAGATTACAGTCAGAGATGTGACTTTATAAAGGAAAACTCCAAAACAAATGCCAGTGCCAGTAACATTACTAACAGTAACCTGAAAGTCCTGTTTAACAGAAAACAGGACAGGTTTTAAGATAAAATCATACAGCAAGCTTCTGAATGGTATGATCACAAGGACAATATGAATCATGAGTTACAACTGATGGACCAAACTTAATTATATGTCTAAACTGTTTTAAAAGTCTGCCTTAAGATGGTATTGATATGCTGCCTCTAACATATCAAAACAAAATCTGGATGAATTTAGATAAGCCAATTCACTTGTGTTTGCTGCCAACACCTGCAGATTCTTCATGCAGGTAAATTTGTCCTATAAAAGTCCATAAATATTTTAAGGACACTGAAAACTGTAGAAGGAGCACTGTGTCATTCAAACCACCCCACAAGTTAAAAAAACACAGATGCTTTTCATACTTCAAAACTGCAGCAGGGTTCAGATATCTGGGTGCAAGGCAGAAACAGATGAACAAGTTGAATACACTGGAGGCACATACAGTGCAACAAATCAGTATCAGAACTGATACAGGCATGTGAGCTGCACTTTACCATTTTGCGGATGCTTACTAAACCTCCCAATCTCACGATGTTTATTTGAGAGTTAGGGGCAGAGAAGTACAAAGAATCTAAGCAATCATGATGTCTTGGACATAAGTATCCACTGTAGTTAACTTCAATGCAGTGACAGGATTTCCTACATACTTCTGAAATCTAAGTCTTTCTATGAGTACGGAAATGGATGAGGGATCCACTTCAAAACAACTCTCTCTCTTCTCTCTTTCCACACAGCCAAATCTTATAAAACTGGCTGTGGTGGAAGATATTCATCAAGCAGGCACTCAAGAAAAAAAAAACAACAAACAAATGCAGTGATGTGTTACTGGCGCAAGTGTTTGCTCCTGCTTGGAGCTACAGAAGTCGTTTTACACATACCCTTTTCCTGGCACTTAGCAACAAGGCAAGTCAGTCTGACCATTCCTACTTAGTATAAATGCCTGGCAATTGTCCTAAAAGAATAACAAGCAACAAGGAGCAGACAATTGTAATTACAGACACATGCAAAGCAGAATCAGGGCACAAGCTATGGCTGCAGTCCTGCACAGATCATGCATCTTTCAATGTCACAATATTTTATAAAGGCAAAGACTGAGAAAATGTCTCAGATAATTTAAGTACAAAGAACAGAGTAATATACTGAGAAAGTGACTCTATATTATTCATGAAAGACCAAACTTCTGAAAACAAACAGGGACAATGTCTGCACCCTGTCATTCTACCAGTACACCCTGTCATTCTACCAGTATCTAAAAATCTCAGTTATCCATATTACTGCACAAAATCAGTTTGAAGCACCCAAGCTGTTTATGTGCCCCCCAGGCTAGTAGCCCACTAGCTACTGCCATAGCCAGAATGAGGGGAAAGCTGCCACACACAGTGTCTTCAGGTTTGCTACAGAGTTGGTATCCATTTGTCTTATACTAACCAGTGATCTAGACAAGACATAAAGCATATATGTCTTCTGGAAGTGAGACTCTGGTGTATTCCACCACTACATGGAGACAGCCTTCATACACTACACAAATCCATACTCACCCCCCTGGTATAGGGGATTTGACTTATACCAAGGTCAATCACGCCTGCTCTTCTCTATACAGGATAATTTCCCAGACTGCTTTCTTATGAAGGATATAACCTTAATCACCTAGCTTTTCCCTGAAATTACAGAATTGTTCCTAGTCCTTCCTGGTTAGTACGGAGGCAGCTTGGGTCTGAGAATCCCTCTGTTTTCCTGTGGTCTGTTTGATGGATGCTGTCTCAATAGGTATTTTAAAATTCACACTCCCAATACTAATAGGTTGCCTTGAGTTACATCAGCCACCGAGTACTAAGACACAGCAAAGGACAAGTCAGTGACATGAGAAGCAGCAGTTTTGGAAGGCTAGCCACAGAGCTGCAAGCAAAGGACTGCTGTGCTCTGCTGCCAGCTCTAGAGTAATTTCTCTCTCTCTCCATGGTCAACACTATTTCTGCCTCAGGTCCTCTGTCTCTGGTTCATTGAGAAAGCCCAGAAAACCAACACAGACCTCAGCACCACACCCCAGTGACAGAAATTCACCCTGAGTGAGGTTAGCACATGAAATTTGAAGACCTTGACCAGAGTCTGGAAGGCATCCAGTTTCCTATCACAGCCCTTGTGAAGTGTCTCTGAGCAGCAGCAATTATTTCGTGTACTCCTTGCACAAGTATCTGTCAAGGCTTCATGTTATACTTGGACATAGATTGCTTTGCACTAATATCCAACAAGTTTGAAAGTCACATTAAAAAAAAAAAAGGAAAAAGAGAGAGAGAAAATCAAGGCAGTCCCATGCTTTCAGCCTCCACAGGGTACAGGAATTGTTTGAGTGCAGAAAAGAAAGCTGACAGCACCATTTAGGAAATTAAGAGTTCTAAATATGTTTCTCACATTGCTTTTAAGCATCTTTAATGTCCAAGAAAGTCAATATAGACTAGCCAGACGGAAACAAAAAAGGCAAACAAAACCCTGGAGGATATAATAGAAAAGAAGTGGTCAAAAGGCAGCAGGGGAGAAAATAAAACATGTTTTCATCAAGGAACGTTGCCCACTGAGGGGAACAACAAGAGAGAAGCCACGGACAGCCTACTGCGACAGAACGCAGAACAGAGTAAGAGAAAGAGAAAAGCACATTTATGTGGAAAGCTTTATGAAAAGAGAAGTTGCCATGACTGGCAAACCAATTGAAAGGCTTTATGTCAACACAGCAGAGCTTAAACATGCTTGCACTGAATACCTGGCATACAAAATATAATGTGTAACTTGTGTAACTTATGTAACTTTGGTAACTTTATGTTGCAGAGAGGTCAAACAGAGGTACAAGGCATGTGCAAACCACCAATGCCATGACTGTTTGTGGGAGTGGTGAAATGGGTCTCATTCCAATCTGAGAAGAGCCACAATATCAAATATATTCTCCAAATAGGGACAAGAAACTAATTATAAGTAGGCATATTATGATAAGAAACATGTGCTGCAGATCAGTTACTTAACAGAAATGCACCTTTTTCATTAAGGTAGTCAACCAGCACATCCTGTTCCATTCAATTAGGATTTCACACCATCAATATGAAATTTAGCATACAAGGACGGTACTTCAGAAAGCAATGAAAACCAAACATACCAAGTCCTATGTCCCAGTCTACTTGATCTAATGTACTAAATAGGAAGTCATTCCTGTTACTCCCTGCCTAGTGCTTTAAAGAATGAAATATCACAATGCAACGGGATAAGTTAGACCCTCAGCTGGCATAAATAGCTGCAGCCTCACTGAAACTTGCAATTTCGAAATGGTATTTCCCCTATACACACTCCCCTTGGAAGGAGGCAGCTGAATTGCATTTTACATGTTTGGCACCTCACCCAAAACTTCCTGGTAAACTTTGCTTAGAGGTAGGCTTTCTTTTTCTTCTAGCACACAAAGTATCATGCATTACAGCCAGTTGACTTCACCTGCAGCTTACTGAGAACCTGGTCAGCCTTCTATGTAAATAGAAATAAATAAATATTTCTTGTAACTCCATGCATTTGTCACATGTAATGACTGAATATGATAAAATACAGGCTGCTTTGAAAGTGACAAAGCAAACAGAACTCATCCATTCACTTATCTTCCTATTCAATACAATTAACTGAGTTAAACTTCTTTATCTTTTTTTCTAAGGCTTGCAGGGACAAGGATTATCACTACTGAAACACTCAAAAATAGAATGATTAAGCATTTATTACTGCTCTCTAAACCTAAATCAACTCTTCCAACACATCTTCATCCACATATGTCTGCTAGCATTCTTGCTGGCTGAGGCTATGTTATACCTTTACATTATATCAACCACATTGTGGCTGACAGTTATCAGGCAAGAGCGACATGCAAAGGCATAATGCCTTTAAAGCATCAACAAAGTATCAGCAAAGAAAAACTCCAACATCATTTTTCCCATAAGCAGCCAACAGTAGCTTCTGTGAAGCTAATGACATCTTTGAGTTCTCCAACCAGTTATTTCGGACATAGTCAGATTGTCCTCCCCCTCCCCGTTCTTCCCCAGTGGTTCATAGCCCCAGTTAGAAATAAAAATTAGTCACAGCCATGGGATAGATTAATTTTTTTACAGAAAGCTTCTAAGTTGATTTGTATTAGCTTTGTGAATACTGAGGACCCTAAAGAAAATGAAGGGGAAGAAAATAAATAGAGTATGTCTCCATAAGCAGCAGCAATTCATTATCAAGAAATTAGCTAGTAGTAAGTTCCCATTTCTCAGTATGGGAAATTTCCAGGAATATTGGTAATATAATTATGATAAAGGTTGAAAGCATACTACAGTACTCAACTGCTAACAGGCCACAAACAATTTGTCTTCTCATGACAGACAGAAGAGGCTCTAATTACACTGAACATTTCAAGGAAAGATTGAATGTTTGCCAGACAACTCTCCATTGATTGCCTTTAAAGCGTAGTACTGGACTGCTGAAGGGAAAATACAGATTCTTGGCTCCAGGTAATTAACTTTCATGCTGTTCTCTTCTTAAACCCTAATAAGCCCCTTGAAGTCTTCATTACCAAAGGGTACTTGTTAATAAAGAAACAAAGAGCCAGACAGAGGTCCTATTTCCCTCTCCTTCTCTATAAATTTCCTTCTAGTATGCATGTCTCAGGACTCAGTAATGTCTTTGAAGTGAGTAATGATGACCTGAAAAGTGCAAAGGGTGAGGGGCACCTAATGAGACAGGGCAAAAAAGGAATGTGGAAAAAACTGGGACCTGAAGAGAGACCTAAAGGAGACAATGGGGGTGTTTGACAGAGGAAAGAGCAGGACAAAAGTCGATGCAAAGTTGTATCAATATGTTTACATGAAGTCAAACTGAGGAAGGTAAAAGAGCAAATCTTTAGGAAATGCAGCAATTCAGCAGCTGAATCTCAGGGAGATACTACATTTACAGTGACTGTAAATAAACTAAGTCTAGATTTCATAGGATAAGGAATAATATTCCCAACTGACACTGGTGGCAGGGTTTCCAGGAGGCATCTGCTTAGATATTTATAGTACTTAGTGTATCTGGCAAAGCTCACACCACAACAAAGATTCCAGTCCAAGGACAGTGAATCCCCTTGCTTCAGCTACAGATAAATACTGTTGAGCCAGCTGAGGTATACTAGCTACCTAAGGGAGCATGTTCCCTTCTGTTGGCTTCAATGAAGACGAAGTCTTTGGACTGCACTGACTGGGTGGCAATATTTCAGTGTATCCTAGTGTTATCCAATAAAGCTTCAGAGAACTTTGATGAAAGGTTCACCGAAAAAGACATCCTTTTGGATGACTTTTAATTCCCAAGACAAACATACAAAAATTTGCATAAAAATGTCCATAATGACATTTTTATGGACATCTGTTGGAGCCTTTGTTGACCAGTACCTGAATGCTGGAAGAGTCAAGATGCTTCCTCTTTCATTTTCCAGTTGCCTCAATCCAAGACAGGAGCCACTAGCAGAAAAGAGCATTTTTGTAATTACATTTTTATCTACTGTGTATGTTAATGTCTTTTTTAGATATTAATCCACATCTTTCCCTGTGTCTAAAATCTACACAAAACCAGGAGCTAACCTCTATCCCTTCTACATGAACTGGCAAGAGCATCTGGCACATGAAGAGCCCCACCACCATTTGTTAGATAGTCTGTGCCCATATAGATTTTCCAAGTTAATACAGTGACTTTCTGTTGGGTTTACTCAGAAACCATGCCCTCATCACAATTCCCACCCCATGCTCCCCTCTCCATTTTGGAAGGGCATCTTTAACATTATAATCAGATCAGATCAATCTTAAATAGCACATACAAAAGCACACCCTGGTGAATTATAAAAAGATTTAGGCAGAACACCTTCCCCTAATCCTCACTAGTCACTATTGGGAATTGCTGAAAAGATCTTTTTGGGACCCTAAGCATCTTAAAGAGATGACAATAGTTCCAAGTCCATGAATAATTCCAATTTTCAAAACCAGAAAGTGTTGCCACCAAAAGTATTAGGGTTGGGGGTTTTTGTTGCTTTTTTGTTTGTTTTTTTTTTTTTTGAGGGGGTGGGGTGTAAAAACCAAAACAAAACATAACTCCGCTGTACTTTTTATTAACTAAAAATGGTGCCTAATTAAGTGATACATTCAGTTTTTGTGAAAGCATCTGAATTCTACATAGCTGAGTGTCTTACATTTCATGAAGTTCCATGTTCCTAGCAATTATATAGCAAAGAATGCTATTAGTGACTTCCTTTGTTAAGCTTATGCTTGTGGTTTCTAGAGCTTGCTCTGCTTGTTAAGTCTCTCTAAAGCTGGGATTGATTTTACTAATTTCAGAGTTTATTTATTTATTTTTTTCATTTGAGGCTGTAGCTATCTAATCAGTAGCTACAAGAGATGCTCATTTACAAGAAAGGGGGTTTTGGAGCAGGGTGGAGACCAGTATAATATCTGGCTTTGAAAATACCTATTAAAAATACGAGCAGAATGTTGGGTTAAACAGCACAGAAGCTAAAGCTGCATAAGAGGTAATTCACCTGAAATTTGCTAACAGTAGTACAGGTAAATCTAAACAATTAAAGGCAGCATACATATCCAAAACATCTCCACAACATATAAGGCATGAGCGAATACCCAATCACAACAGGCAAGGAATTTGTACTTAGATTTTTTCAATTCAGGAGTATTTGTAACAGCTCATATTAACTAAGAATTATCACAGAACTAGCCTTTGCATCCAAAGCCCATTATTACTTTGTACCACTTCATTTGGCAGAGGAAATTGAGTTCTGTTCAGAACTGCCTAACCACCAGTGATAAACCAAAGTATCCATTCCAGATTTTGACATCACAGATACTAGAGAAGCAACTGATCTGATTGTAGAAGAGAGAAAGATCACCTACAGAGCAAAATGTTCTG
>JAOEHX010030858.1:0-28165 GCA_025448015.1 Bolborhynchus lineola
GTTGAGATTTCAGAGCCCAGGAAAAAAAAAAAAAAAAAAAACAAAAAAAACCCCAAAAAGCATTATTTCCTACTTTTAAAAATAACTTTTCTATCTATTTCACATGACTACTGGCTCAAGTCATAAATCCCTTCTGACAAAGAAGAGCCTGTGAAGTCTGACAGTGATTGCTTTTGCTTTACTTAAAATGGAAATGAAGTGGAAGCAGACAGAACACTGACCTATAAATGTCAGCAATGGAAGAATAATATAAAGGAAATAAAGCAGATAATTCACTCCATTAGAAAGACTTTAGTGCAAAAATGCAAGTAGTAAGTTGACACAAGGTAGCCTAATAATATTTCTGTAAATATATTTTATGATAAAAAAGCTCCTATTCGTACTAGATAACATCACAAAGTGAAACTGCTAGAATAAGCTGCACACTCTGCAAAGTAAACCAAAACTGAAAGTCCTGTGAACAAGTTTGACTAGATGAAAATCATGAAGACATACTGCTACCCACTCAGACCACAGAGCCCGTGAGGGGAAAGGTGAATTCCAACAAGAAGAATCTCTAAATCCCTCAAAACTTTTTGTCATTTTTGGTGTAGGTTCAACAAAAAGAGAGCAACAGTTCAAAAAGCCAACCTATGAGCAAGTTCTGTCTGGTTTTCCTGTTGGTTGGTTCTTGACAAATCATCTGGGAGCAGTTACCATTTTAATAGCACTGTTTTACAGGAACTTCTTTTAAAACTTACTTATATCCTGGATTTAATGAGGAGGGAGAACAGGTTGTTACCACTAAGTATGTCCCTTCAATGACCACAAAGAGAATAAACAGCTGTTCAAGTAATCATCAATGAAAAGAAACACCAATTCTTACTGACAAGGAGGGAACAATCCCTTACAAGGCTGTAATTATGTATTTTTTAGAACTCAAGACATGAGAACAGAACAATTCAGCATTGGTCATGTGAAGTTTTTAACACAGACAAAGCAATAGGGCATCTCCACAGCATACGTACCAGCATTGCCCTGTCCTTGTATTGCAGTGGTGATGGGTACTATGTGCGTTCCGTTCTGTGTTACAGTTTTTATTGGTAGCTGGTGTTGACCCAGAGGTGCCTGTTGCACTATAGTAACTGTCTGTAAGGGGGTTGTCTGAGATGTCTGAATGATACGACTAGCAGCTCCAATTGTAGCATGAGTAATAGCAGGTATAGGCTCCACTTTAACTGAAAAACACAAGACAAAACATTGTTAAAAACAAGAAACAGTTAAAGAACTATTTGTTTTCACCCAATCAACCTACAGTGAAAGAATATACCATTTTATTACAAGCTCAACATATCTGAGAAATCACGATACAAAATCATCAGTTTTAGCTAAAATGTTTCAAATGCTTATGTGGAAACAAGTTTCAAATATTCATCCTTCAGTACAAACAGCCAGCAAAACAACTAACTCCACAGCTTCTCACCTTTTACTTCCTTGTGGTCTCCATTCTCTTGAGGTTCTACCTTGGGCTGGGTTACCATCGCAGCTTGCGTGACTACTGCCTGTCCAGCTACAGTGTAAGTGTTTGCTGGTGCTAATCCAGTCACGTTTGTGACAGACACAGCTGGTATCTGGTGGACAACATGAACTGTCTGAACTACAGGCTGCTGGGATGTTGATGTTGTCACAGGAGTTGCAACAGTGTAGGTAACGGGTTTAATAGTTTGTGGTAGCTGCCGTTGTACAGTAATTAAAACTGGTTGGCTAGAAAGAGGTGATCCTACCAAGAAAGAGAGAAAAATTAGGCTGCCAATTCTAATCATCGCTTTTAAGCCAGTCATTCTTTTAAACTTAACATTAAAGCCTCAGAAGATTAATAACCACCCTCAGTAAAGCCCAAATGATCCAAAAGATGTAACTGGGCAATGAAGATCATGACACCTAGCTATTTCAAGCCACACATTTAAGTGCAGCATTCACTCTGCACAACGCTGTTTGAGCAAAAGCTCCCACCTCTCCCCCAAAACAGCTGCACTACCAAAGCTATGTTTAATACTCATTTAGTAAAAATGC
This sequence comes from Bolborhynchus lineola, assembly GCA_025448015.1. NCBI lineage: Eukaryota > Metazoa > Chordata > Aves > Psittaciformes > Psittacidae > Bolborhynchus > Bolborhynchus lineola. Next base: position 2,053 of record JAOEHX010030858.1, read on the forward strand.
CTTCCTTAGATGGAAAGAGGTGCTTCAGATGTTGTCTGGAGCATGTCTGCGCTGGTAAAACTCTCAGCTTCCTAGGCCGGCAAAAGGCTGGCATCTCTGCTTCTTAGGACCATGTTTGCCTTCACCACAGAATGGTCACTGACACTTCTGTACTACCACATTATCACCAAGAAAATGGATGGATGGCAAGAGTATATACTAAGGCAATTAAGCAAATACGTCCTTATGCCATCATGCCTCACAGTGAGTCATCTGGTTTTTGTTATGCTCTTTGGTTTTTTAATGGCAATTTTCTTATCACCCAAGTTTGTCCTTTATCTTTTTGACTCTTTTTATCCCCAAGTTTGAAAGGGTAACATGACCACATAGGCATGCAATACATATGCTTATTTCTTAACCCACGGAAAAAAGTTTTTGGGTTTTTTTTTCTAAACTCGAAAGAGTATGTTTTGAAAGGACATGACAACTGTTACAAGACAGTGCAGTCCTGCACAGGACAGAAGCACAATCTCTGGTTATTAACAAGTGGTCAAGGGTGCTGGAACAGCACACAGGTAACAGTTGTATGTACGCAAACAGAATTCTCCTGGCATGTCTATGTGTTTATCAAGGACTTGCTCTAAATGTGAAGAGGTCTAATATCTGCCCTTTTCGGTATACATTTGAAGCCTTGGTAGTATTTATGTATTAGCCCTCTCCCACGTCCAACTCCCAAACACTTATTTAAGGATTCTCACCTGGGGCACTCTGTGCAAATCGTGCTTCTTGTATTACCGCTAGTTTTGGCTGGATAGCGCTAGGCTCAGGTTCCATTGGGACTGGAGATCCTTCCCTGGACAGACTCTCGGGGGTCTGGACTCCACTGGAGTGTGCAGACAACACTCCAGAGTGATTAGGAGAAGCTGGGGCACTTCTGTATTTAAAAATGAAAGCAACAGCTGATGTGTTTTAACTTCTGAACTGCGACAGACCATGACCTTCCTCTAAAGAGACCATAACACACACTGGCCACAGGAGGGCACCTCTGCCTTCTGGCAAGAACAGTTACAACCCAAAGCGGTTCTGATGAGCATTTATAAAGCTGCTTTTAAAAACAGGGACAGAATTTAAAAGCAAACTTCAGGTACAGTTAACGGAGAAGAAGTGGCTGGATGCCTTCTTAGGAAGACTCAACAATGTATGAAACATGAACGTTTCTTCTGAGGGAGAAGAACAATAAGCAAATCTCAGTCTAAGGGCAAGTAATAATAAGATCTGCACTAGCAGAAAGGCTGTAACTTTACAAAGGGAATAATTTAAGCCCACCTATTTCCCCATGATGATTCTGCTCAAACATTATCAATCTAAATACATAATTGTCATCTCTAAGTTCAACAAAATGGTAGCCAGTATTTGGTAATTTTCTTTGCAAACAGTTTTAAAATGCAGTAGATGGCAGAAATCAGAACTGTGTCAAAAACCAAAGGTACAGCAAGGTTTGCTTACATTAACAATCTGACAGTTACGCAAACCGAGTCACGTCTTTAAAAGCAATAAAAACAAGCCTAGTGTGTGAGGCAGCCTCCTAGTCAATCATACAGAATTCAAATACCAAGTCTGCTTAAAATTAAATTACTAAACTTGTTGACTGTATTCAGAACTATCACGTCTGTATCAGCCTGAAGATTAAACAACAGCCATAGTCTTTTTGTTCATCTGTTTTTCCTTACCTAGAAGAGAGTGGTCCCAGAGGGGTTCTAAAGCAAGGTACTCCCCTAGGCCGCCTTTTCCTAAAAGCCTGCTCTATTAATTTGCTTTCAGAGGCAGGGTCTATCCTCCAGAATGAGCCTTTGCCTGGTTCTTCCTGGGAACGTGGTACTTTGATGAAATAACGATTCAGAGAGAGATTGTGACGTATTGAATTCTATGGAACATAAAAAAATATGTAGAATTCATATAACTTTTCCAAGTCAGAATGTGGCCTACTGCAGCAATTTGTACTACAGGAGACTCGGGGTTCAGCTCTTAAGTCAACAGAACTCAGAGCACTACAAAGGCAGTGCCATAAATCTGAAAGGACTCTTGCATTTTTCAAACCTTTCCCAACAGTTAAAACCCCAGTATGCTAATGAGGCAATAACAGGAATTCCATTTAATTCTCTGATGAGAAACACAGTGATTGCAATGAGCTGTTAGAACACTACAAATACTTGTGCATAATGCAGCATGAAAAAAAAATAATCAGTCTTCATACACCACCCTTCCCCAGGCATCAATGTCAGTTCATTCTAGGAGGGCCAGTAAAATACAGCATACACTGATTCTGATCTTTTGTGATAATCTTACTGTTCCACAACACAGAAAGAAAAGGTTAAGTGACAAGTTCCAAATGCAGCTAGGTTGTTGGGAGTTTACCCCAGTCCAGACTGCCTCACCAGAGGAGCCAAGGATTTAGTGTGTTTAGAAAAACAACAAATGGCAGGAGGCCCTAGAACAGCTTTTACTGAGATCTTCATCACTGCACTCTAGTTTGCACACTACTTCATCCTCACTTTGCTGTAGCACACACAACTCCTTGATCAGAGAGATGCAGAGAACTTCTAACATCCTGAAGTGCCTGTATCTATGCTTAGCTTTGCACACATAAATACTCTTTTAAGATAGATAAACCCCAAAATCTCTCTAAACATTATCACTGAACAAAAAGGAAGTAACAATAAGCATACATACTGAAACACTTCTGGGAAAACAGGGAGAACACAGAGAAGACACTTTAAGTTAAACAAAAGCTCTTAAAAATTTGCAAAATCAAATGCAAATCTTGCTCAAATGTTTGAGTCCATGACCCTGATAGCAAGTTTGGAAAACTTAAAGCAATGATAACCATGTATGGTTTCTTAAATGCAAACTGATGAAATCAGAAACTGTTTACCCTGCCAGAAACTGAAACAGAACTGGAAAGATGCCAAGAACACGTTTATAAATTATATTTACTTCTCCATATGCAAGAATGAAATAGTAGATCCAAATGTTACCTGCTAAAATAAGTGCATAAAGAGGATCTGCAAGTGCCCATTTTGTAAATGAGACCTCTACATATTAAAGGATATAAATACCTCAGTACTATTTATTAAAGTATAAGATCTGGATACTATACACACGTATGTACTCTATGTTTTGAATAATACACACATATATATACCCTCAAACATTATTTAAAACTGTAACTCACTGTAACCATAATCTAACACCTGATGGAAAAAAGGTAGCAAAGCTACTCTGACACGAGGTACACCTGTGGGTGTTAGAGCAGTGCTCTGTATCACAAGTGACTGAACAGCATCTGATTTTCAGTTTTTCCAACTGCTTTTATAAATAGGCGTTATTATTTTAGAACATACCATGTCTGCTGTGTCTAACACCTTGGTTTTATGAAGTATGATACATCTAAACACATACACTGTTCTAAGGCAGAACTCTTTAACCATGCATTATAATGTATGTACATGTTTGGTTTCACAATACTTACATCAAGGAGCACTATGCACACAGATACTCCAGGTATTTCAGAACAGGAAGCAAAAAAGCACACCAACATTTTATAAACAGAATCTTCTTGCTAAAACAAATCTGTTAGTATGACTGCAGCCAGGATTCTGAATCATTTATGTGTGAAAGGGGAACAGAAGACACTTCGTAGCCACAACAGCTAAGCCCTTTTACTAGCCAAACCATTAGCAAAAAAAGCTGGGAACAGTTACATTCCCCACTACCCTTGGAATTCCTCTAAGAGCGATTCAACTTTCATCTATGACAAATATGTATCTGATTAAAAACCTATTCCTCTCCTGAGCAGGCATGTATTCTCCAGTCTTCTTCTTGTGCAGGACTTTCCCCCTCCCCCAGTCTCTCCAAATTTTACTTCCCTGAAAATAACTTCAGAGCATACCTCTCTGTTGCAGATCATGACTGAACTAAGCAGCAGCACAGTGAAACTGATACCCCATGACTGACAGTGCAGTCTGAATGTTACACGGGCAAACGGGGCAGTCCTGGTACTTGTACTCTTCTGTCCTTTGCTGAAACTAAAAACAGCAGCAAAGGCACCGAACCTTTATGTGTATCTAGGAAGTCTGTGCCAGACTGATTCATACTCTTGTTAGTCATCCTGGCAAATGCTGAGGTTGGTCTCTTTGAAAAATGAAAAGAAAGCAGAAATTAATTCTGCAGGATGGAAAGGCTTGGTGTAACTCTGTGCAGATTAAGTTCACAAACAGCCTGTGTTGCAGAAACAAAACAGGGCGCACAATAGTGCAAGATGAGGACAGATAATACATGCTTGTTCTTTCACTGTAGTGCATGGCTAAGATCATGGCTTTCGAATAAAACTGAACTTGTAACATTTAATATCTTAATTTTATCTCAAGATAATAATCCGGATGTTTACACAATTGTAAATTACAGAATATAGCTACATTCCTAGATAGCATACGTAGTTTCAAATCCTCAGCGCCAGTTGGACTTTTCTTCCCCAAAGGTCTGTATTAATTGCTCCTAGAGGTTTACAGATACCATTCCACGAGTAAAGCAACATTTCAAATACCAAATAATGTAAACTGGCTATGTGGTTAGATAACTTACAATCAGGAAAGAGACAACACACTCATTTGACAGATTCTATTTATGAAGGGGTGGTGGGCTCACCAACTGACTGCTTATGACCATTTACAGCCGCCAGTATTAATCACAGAAATTCCAAAGAGCAAATTTACCTGCCAGCCTTTGTCTGCTGTCCTGTAGTAGGGATAGTTTTTAGTTATGTGCGTATAAATTCCATTTAGTGTAAGCTGCTTATCAGGTGCCATTGTAATTGCTTGTACTATTAACTGTGCATAGGAGTAAGGTGGCTTAGAGTCATCCTGTACAACAAAAAGAAAAGTCTGCATCAATAAACTTTGAAAACAGCTCCTCCCTTTCTAAATCTAAAGTTAAAAAGTACAATTAACTTAAGGCACTTTTGAATGGTCAAAATCTTAAGGCAGAAAAGAAACTAAGACAATTTTGCTCTTCTGATTAAAAGATGACAATTAAAAAATAACATTAAAAATTTGGAGACACATTCTACAAGTAAAGGATTTTCAACAGCAAAGAATTTTTAACAGCCTATAGACCCACGGATAAAATACATATAGACCCTCCCCCAAAGGGAAGAGAGGGAAATCAATAAATAGATACATAAACAAATCTTGTCTCTAATCACAAAAATCTATCAATTGTTTTTGAAGTCTACAGTATTAAATGATGATACACTGTATTTACTTTAGCAAGCAAAATTTCTGAAGTCTTCCATTCACTCACAATTTAATTTATGGGATTGATTTCAAACCATGTTTACCTTTGGGCTATCTCCACCCGATGCTTCCTTGTCATTCTCTGACTGTGAATTATCAGCCATTAAATGTAGGTCAGATGGTATTACACGACTCATTTTGTACCCTGAAGAGCCTGCACCACGGGGGCTAGATGGGCAGGAATTTGCAGCACTGTAGAGCATAAAAAGAAGATCCTACTATTTTGTTATACAGTATACCACCACATTATATCTGATCAAAAAGCTCTTACTGTAGAAAAGCCCGCTGCCAGAGCATCTAGGCTACAGTTAAGGGTCTGTCAGTATTTCCATTATAAACCCCATCTTCCAAGCCTTTCTAACTCATCCATGGGAATTAAAATCACTGCAGGAAGAAACCTGTCAAATGAAGCTCAGGTTTTCTTCCTCAAAGGGAAAAAGATTAGCTGATTTATTAGGTTGTGTTGTAATTTGGGTGGGATTTGCCAATAGAAAAGTCCACTGTAACTAAATAAGCAACCACAAATTTTAAGACATTCATTTGAAATAAGAAACACATCTTGCATGAAATTTCTGCCATATGCTTGTACTCAGTCTGCGCAGAAAAGATCATCTCTCCTGTGCAGTATTTTTGCACATTTGAGAAAATATAGCAAGCAGTTGGAAAAAAAGTTTTGATTCTTATTTAAATCTAACCCAACATTAAGTGTTTACAAGTATGTGCACACACACATACATATGTATGTATAAACATCATAAACTTCTCTATAAATGGGATGCACCAACACTGACTCATCTAACACAGTATTAGGCCAACAGAGCAGAAACACTGCTACAAAGTGAACGATAGTGCCAAACAAACAAAAGCAGCATCTCTTGATACCTCCATTTTTGCTATCACAGAAAATTAAACATTAACAGTCTCTTATTGCACTGTAACATCTTTCTCACGGTCGTCCCCTGCCTTCACAGGAATCACCACTGCACAAAGCCTGTTTTCTTCCAGAATTTCCACTTAGCCAACAGGAAAGAGACAGTTGGTGGGTGAGATCCGTCCTCCTCTCCCCCAAGAAAACTTTGGCAATTCTCCATGAGGACACATACTTACTTCCCAGCAGTTCATATCATAACTGATTTTAACACAGTCCTCAGAAATTCCGAAAGAAGTTAACTACAAATCAGAATGCCAAAACCTGCTGTGGCCCCAGCACCTTCCTTATCGCCAAAGGCACTCTTAAGTCCAACCTATGGTTCAGAACATCAAGTAACAAATGTAGCCAGAAAGCGTTACTTAGAGTTACACAATAAAGCTTTAATATATTTACATCTGTCAAGTTTGGTTTGTCCGCCTGGCCTCTCAGGTTTTTTGCTACCTCCTTTTTTATGTATAGAAACAAGGGAGGCACTGTATATGAGACAACATATAGAAAAACAGATATTCTTCAAGTTTCACATAGGGAGAAATGCACCAACAATTTGTTACTAATGATATACTACAGAAGGAAGTTTGAGTTTTTTAAATGTTGCATGGAAGAATTCTTCATTAAAGCCAAAATGTGCCACTAATTCACTTTTTAAATATAGGTCACTGCTGTTTTGTTTTCACATATCAACCAACAACATCTCTCTACTGTGTTCCCTTTAGCATGTATTGACAAAGCAACACATATGGTATAATCAAAGCACGTTTACAAGTCTTCTACAAAACAGGGGGAACTGAAGAGTAACTGTCAAGCTTTGCTCTCAAAATAGACTCAAAACTGTTGTTTTGGGGTTGGGTTTTCTTCGTAATAAACTATATTCAACAGGTGCATGAAAGCCCTGAAAAGAAGTACAAAATTCATAGTGAGGCAAAGACTGTGCTGGTATACGGATATTATCTGAAATATCTGTGAGCTGCTCTGTCATTCCTTGAACAGGATGTGCTTTTCCTGAATTTAATAAGAAAGCAAACCTGTTATACAGTTGAGTCCAGATCTCTTTTCTCTCTACTTCCACCACTGATACAGACTTCATTAAACACTATAATACTGAGATCAAGCTCTTGGCAGGCATGAAAGAAGTCAATTATCCTTATATTCAAATTTCATTAACAAGATCTACAGTTTGAAAAATCAAGCATTAACAGTCCTTCACTCAAGTGGAGATACAGGAAGTGAGGGGGGTAGAAAAAAGCTTTCAACAGCATGTAAGTGACTTTGAAACACAACTTCCAGTGCCTTTACATGAAATTTTTGCTCCTGAACTTTCTATTAATTTTAAAATTTGTATCTAAACTGATTTTATCAGTTTGGAAGGACAGCTTGCTTATGGTCAATCGAGTCTGGTCCCAAAGAAAAAGTCAGACAACAGCTACAATTACCAAATTAAGTAGCATAGCAAGTAAAAAACCTAGAGAAACCTCCCCTGAACACTTCCCCACACTAAACTCCGTACCTTACTGCATTTTAAGTAAAATGTTTACTTCCAGCAATACTTAATCACAAATCTTCTGGAGTAAGGAATCAGTTTGTTTCCCGCACTAATGATAACCTGGCCTGGTTTCAGCTGTAACCGTTGTTTTTCTTCCTAGTGGCTGGCGCAGTGCTGTGGTTTGGATTTAGTATGAGAATAAAGCTGATAACACACCTATGCTTCAGTTCTTGCTCAGCTGTGCTTACCACGATCAAGGTCTTTTCAGTCCCTCACGCCCTGCCAGTGAGGACAGGCACAAAAAGACAGGGGGACACACAGCCAGGGCAACTGACCTGAACTACCCAAAGGGATATTCCACACCACAGAGCATCACCCTCAGAATATGAACTGAGGAGAGTTGGCCAGGAGGGGCCAATTGCTGCTTGGGAATAAGCTGGGCATGAGTCAGTGGGTGCTAAGCAATTGTGACTGCATCATTTGGGTTTTTTCAGGGGGTGAGGTTATTCCTTCTTTTCTCTCACCCCTACCACTACTATAACTGTTGTTGTATTATTATATTTTACATTTTACTTTTTCCAGTTCTCTCCCCCATCCCACTGGGCAGGCAGAGGAGAGAGCAAGTGGCTGCCTGGTACTTAGTTGCCAGCTGGGCTCAAACCATGCAATAACCAAAAAATCCACCTTTTTTCTGATAATCAACTTCAGGGGACAGAGACTAACCAGAATGTTTTAAAATGGTATTATTTAGACTTATCTCATTTAAAGTCTTGCCATAAGCATGCGAGAATAAATGCAATCCAAATCATTTGGAATGCAAGACAAAGATACTCTCCTTTGCTGTACTAAGAACGCCAGGCTCCTGAGCAAACTGTTACACATTTAATGTATTGCAATTGAATAGTAAAGGCTGCTCATGTAACTATCTTATTACTTAGCAGAATGGTGGTTGTCTCCAAGGCAGGTAATGCTGAGCTTCAACTAAACTTTTACCACAAAAGCAAAATACTTAAAATGAACTGGAAAGCTGCCTCATATTGGGTAACCATACACTGTCCCATATCCAATGTGCAGGGTTTAAATACCTGATAGTTCCTGTGGGAGAAGGGAGAGGGCTGATCAGGTGAGCCATGTTGTCTGGAATGTTTATTGTTAAGGGAGAAATCTGGGGTTGCACAGGCTTCACTGGGGACTCCGGGGCCTCCTGTTTTTCTCTCTTTTCATTGGACAAAGCTGTGAATGTTATCTTGATGTTTGTGCTGGGAAACCTGAAAGTACAGCTGAAAAATAAAACACAAATATATAAGCCACTTTTTACAGAATGCCAGATTTTCTGCATAACTTGCACCTATCACCCAACCCAATTTAAAAATCAAAAGGTTCAGTAAATCACCTTTAACCATCTTTGGTTTACAGCCCAAACAGAAAGAGCAATGTGGCCAGAAAAAGACCCCCAAGTAAGTAATTTGAAAATTGGGAAAGAAATACAAGCAAATGTAATTCTTTATACCAAGGGCAGTTCGTATGTTGCCTCTAAATTTCTTGAAGGTGACCCTGATCTTCCAACTATCCCTAAAACAAGTTCTATTTTGAAGACTATTTTATGATGCCAAAGAACAGTTCCAGAAAATAAACAAGTCACAAGCAGTCGGGAGCACACATTTTGACCAGCTTGAGGTCTACCCAGTTTCACAGAGTGGTCTACCTCAAAGATCTGATTTCTCTTAAAATACTTATTAAACAACTATCAATCCTAATTCTGGTCATTTAAGGAGTATACTGCTGTTGTACTACTACATTCAAATATCTTTACTCAGAGCTGAATTTAAGAGCCCTTTTTCCTATCCTACCAAAAACTCCATGCCCAAATGTAAAGATTAACAATGTGCAATTGTCTAAAAAATTTGGAAACCCAAACACAATGAATGCACTTTGGAGTCCTTTTCATTTTACATCTCTGTATATAGCATTTATTACTTAACCCAGTTGAACAGACTGTTTACAACTTCTCAGTAAATAAACAGACTGAACAAACAAAAACTTAAAATTTCTCTCAACAAAAGCATCTATAAAAATAAAATTCAACAACTCTACTATCTTCTCTTAAGCTGTTAAGACTGTACCCAGCATTAAACCCACAACTGTATTCACACACCTCTTCCACATGATGAAAAGGACCTTCCACCTACACAATACCAAACAAACAAACCCCACAACATTATTTAAGGTTAAGGTGATTCTAGGTAGATCTAGTTTTATAAAGATAGGAAACAACAGCAAGCTGGAAGAAGCCTAAGAAACACAGCTACAACTGCAAGATACGGACCATAAACAGAACTGAGCATTTATGATTACTGTATTTTTCCAAAGAAAAGTGATGTAAGAATTGGAACGCTGAGCTGTCGAATAGCCTGAACGCATTTTGTCAAATCACTCTAAAGGTGTTCATAGAACAAAGGCAGCATTTGATTTTCATGACATCTCCTGCCACATGCACCACAGTGATTCTTTTTTCCTACAATACACACCCAAGGATCAGGAAAAAGAGAAAGAATTGACAATGACCTTCCTTTTCTCTCAGTCTTACTTCACAGTATGGACCACGTCCGAATTTAACAGCCAACCTATTTCTGAAACACGCTCCATGTACTAAATTAGGAACAGAATCTATGCCAAAAAACTGCACATGCATTTCAGCAAGAAAGTTAAATGGACCAATTTCTGGGTTGGGTTTTGTGGTTTAGGGTTTTCTAGCATCTCCAGTAACAACTCATTTCTTTGCTTATATTGCTTTAGTTTGAAAGAGGTCTCTGCTGTTTTGCTAATAAAAATGTTTCCTGAACATTTCAGTTAACAAGTGCTACTGACAACACTCCTCAAGTGCATGCAGAGGGTAGCTACAGACACCCTTTTGCTGAAGATAAGTAAAAATCCCTGTAAGTGACCACCACCATCTGTTTTGATAGAGAGCAGATTTAAACTTGAGTCACCTGCTCTTTATGTTTTACAAGGTATCCTGGGTTCAGCTGTAGCAGTCATTTTTCTCCTTCTTAGTAGCTGATGCAGTGCTGTGTTTTTGACTTTAGCCTGAGAACAATGCTGATAACACCGACGGTTTTAGTTGTTGCTAAAAAATGTTTATTGCAATCAAGGACTTTTCAGCCTCATGCTCTGCTGGTGAGGAGGGGCATGGAAAGCCAGAAGGATGCAGAGACAGGACACCTGACCCAAAGTACTCAAAGGAGTATTCCATACCACAGCACATCATCTCCAGTATAGAAACTGCAGGGAGTTACCCAGAAGGCCCAGATGACTGCTCAGGTCCAGTTGGGTATCAGTGGGCAGATGGTGAGCAATTGTATTCTCTCCCCTTATTATTACTGGTGGTAGCAGTAGTGGGTTTGTGTTATGCCTTAGTTACTGGACTGTTCATATCTCAACCTGTGGGATTTAAGTGCTTTCGATTCTCCTTCCCATCCCTCTGGGAGTAGGGGGAAAAAAAGGATAGTGAGTGAGGGGCTGCATGGTTCAGAGTTACCAGGTGGGCTTAAACAACAGCAGTTCTTCTTGGCACCCCATGTGGGGCACAAAGGTTTGGGATAACAACTCTGACCAGAGTATGTCTAATCGTAAATCTAAACCATGACAAAAGGCTATTCCATGCCTGAAAATATAACTTAATGCTTTTCAGACCAAACTTATTTCAGCTTAAGTAAAATGTGGGACCAATCAGACATAGCTTTAGATGCTCATTCACTGGTTGGATTTCTTACTGCCCAGTAAAAAAACCCAGCACATAACAATGAGCAACCACAGTTTTAGTGCTGGGGTGGGGTGAGGATGGGGAGGAGGTAATCTTCACAACTTAGGCACAAGTATCAGAAATATGGAAACAAAATGTATACTTGAAAATTCCTTCAATATCCCATGTAAGCATATTAAACCACCTCCCTTCTTACACTACTGCAATCCCTTAATATACTGTTTTCCCTGTGGACATCTTCTGCAAAAAAGGTAAGGACAGCTTACTCAGCTAAGACTAAAGCACAGATTTCAAAAGTACAGCAGAGAAATGGTATTCCCAAATGTTGACTGAGTTTGGAAAACAAAACCAAACAAAAACCACCCCAAACCCAGGAGCTCTGACTACTCAAGGGTATGGAATAGGTCACAAAATGTGCCAAACAAATATGAACTTACAGTCAGGAGGCCTATTCAAACCCAAAGGTGTTATAGCTTACAACACTTCCCATGCTGAGCTTGAAGGAATGACCTTATTAAGGAAGACACAATACACTCACAAATCACTACCTGGTTAGAACATGCGAACACCTAAATATTACCACAAAAGACCACATCTGTCCATTGATTTCTATTTGTAAAAAGAGTGGGTTTAATAGAAGCATGTTTTTAAATAGTAAAATTCATCCAAAAAGCAGAATAAAGAGTGTGTACCAGCCAACAGTTTTTCTGAGTAAGCTGCATTAACATGACTGTACATTTACTTCCAAAATCAAAGTAAGGAACATGTTCTAATTTGATGAGAATCAAGCTGGTTTTGGCATATTCTTTAGTTACATAATGAACTTAAAAATCACAGCACACCTATATTGGAAGACCTCATCAAACAGTCTACAGCAAGCTGAAGCTGATTTTACTCACTATTTAAAGCATTTACAATAGGTTCACAATGTGCTACCACCATAGGCTGGTTGCTGTAGAAGAGACTCATCTATATAACCCACCTAAAAATGGAAAGAAAAAAAACAGTAAATTCGTAAGCTGGCACCTTGCACCTCATCTAATCAATTACCATTCTTAACAGGATGATGCCATTTGGAGTAGGACATCCAACAGAGCCACCAAAATGGATTCAACAGATTCCTAACAACAAATGTTTACAGACATCCATGTTTAAACAGTCTATGATGAAAAGTACATTAGATATCTCAGTGATGAAAACAAGTAGCACTATTTAGCTGATGTGCCAGCACTGTATTTTACATATTTCAAACAACTGTTCACAGGATCCACATTTGAATAACTTTGTACATTTATTGATTATGACAAGTACTTGCCTTGTGCTTTCTACAGAGCATCACAAAGGACAGTGGGCAATGCCAGGAAACTGCAGCAGAGGTGTCACAACTAAAATGCAACTCATGAGCCTAGTTATTTAAAAGTTCACTCCGGGTTGAGTACTGGAGAAGAGACAAGAAGCATCAAATCATTTCAAACTATTCCCTAGAAAACTCTTTGCTATTTCTAGAGCTCCCAGCAGGACGGAGAGATGCTGATTTAGGCATTACCTCTAAGGAGGTGAACAACTTCACAGGGTGCCAGGTAAGTGTCTTGTGGGAAAATGTGCAAAGTCTTGTTTTGTCACACCTGTATTTCTAATATTTTCTCACTTCCCCTCAGTGATTCTGCCGGTACTGCAGGGAAAAGATGACAATATACCTATAATTCTGCCTATATGAAAATATAATCTGACTGAAAACGAGGAATTCCTTCCTGTCTATCGGGGGAACCAAACCATAGAAGTAGGAATTCAATTCCTCCCTGTACGCTGCTAGGACATTCAGTGCCTCAGTATCCTTTGAATTATTCCACTTTGTCTTTTAAGAACCAGGCCCAAAATTGGAGAGAAGCTGCCAACCCGCTGTTCTTTTATCAGCACCTCCAGATTTTACATTCAAATAGATTTGGCACTAATAACCCAGTAAGTCATCGTAGTTACAACTGTATAATTCAACTCTTCACACTATGACACTGAACACCAGTTAACTTGGGGATGCCCCTGTATTTTAAACACATCTAAAAGAATAACAAGGTGAGAGCACTCTTGCTGATTTACTGAGAGACAAGATCTTCAACTTTTTACATTAAAAAAGCAAGACCCACAAAGAAGAATCCAGTCAGCATCCGAGAGACTTCTTGTGCCAATTTTTTACTTCAAATACATTAAATACAAGCACGGACAACAGTATAACTCACCTCAAGGAGGAACTGAGGAAATCACCACCTGAACCACCCAAAACACCTTTTTCAGACTCAGTTTTCTCTGCCAGTACAGCAGGCAAAAGCAATGTCATTTGTACTTCCTTCTCCTACCTGATTTTCATCAGTGAAGTAGCAAAAAAACCATGGGAATCACTGTACTTCCAGATGTGGCCCCTCTTCCATGGAAGGGAGATTTAAAACTAAGCCCTCTTCTAGTTCCTCTTGCCTAGCTGCTTATGATTTGCATCCCAGTTGGGTCTTTCCCCATCACTCCAGTAAAAGGGATCCCCACAGCCAATTAGGGTATTTATACTTTTGGTTGAAGATATGCACACTTTGAACCTTAAGTCATCAGGAAGATATGCAGTGCACATTTCCAGACACACTTTTGATTCAGTTCCAGTTTTGAAGTCAAGCAAAAATTGGGGTTTTTTATCATTCAGACAGAACCACAGAGAAACTGAGTTTGCAAGGCACCTCTGAAGGTCTCTAGCCCAATCTCCTGTTCAAAGCAGGGCTAATTTCCAAATCAGACTAGGCTACTCATGGCCTTAGTCTAATCAATTTTAAAGCCTTCCAAGGACAGAGTTGGGCAATTAATTCCTGTAATGAACCACTATAGTGGTGAAGGGTTTCTCATTTGTCCAGGTATAGTTTCTTGTTACAGCTGCAACTGTTACAGCTGCTCATCTTGAAACTGCAAGCCTCTCAGCACAGCCTGGCTCCATCTTTTCTACAACAACTCTTTAGGCAGGGAAAGGCTGCACCCAGATCCACCTTTGAGCTTCTCCAGGAGAGAAACTAAGTAACTAACCTGAGGTCCTTCAGCCTCTCCCTATATGTGCCAGATCCAATAAGCATCTCAGCAGCCCTCCATTTTGTGCTGAGGGGCCCAAAACCAGACCCTCTTACTGCCCATACAAGCCCAGCCTCCATCATAACAAGGTGCACTGCTGAAGCACATACCACCTCCTCTCCCCCAGGATCCCACTCCTCCTCTGCAGAGCTGTTCCTCAGCCATTCCCAGCCTTTACCCACCCCAGATGCAGGATTTTCCATTTGTCTTTGCTAAACTTCACAAGGTTCCCCTTCAGCCCAGTCTCAGTTTGTCAGTGTCTCTCTTGATGACAGCTCTGCACTCCAGCATCATACTAACCACCCCCACCCTGAATTCAGCATTATCTGACACCTGCAACAGCTACTCTCTGTCCTATATCCCAAGTCACTGATGAGTAACAGCACTGACCCCAGTTCTACAAGGACAAAAGGCTGCACGAGGTTAGATACCACTTCTTCTACACTGTCCTACATAACATCTGTAAATCTCAGGCCATCATGTAAAAACTAGATGGCATTCAAGTGTCTGTAGAACAGAGTACCTGAAAAGGGACACAATTCCTATGACTTCCTGATAATGGATGAATTTCAGTATGAAACAATAAGGACAACAATTTCATCTCTTCTCAGTTTGCTGCTTCATTTCTTATTGATTTCATCACAATGGATTATTAAGAAGTGAATAGCAAACTAAACCCAGTGACTGGGTTTAACTGCTTTTTGACAAAGCAAGGCTTAAAAGATGAGTCTTTGCAAAAGCAACTAGAAATACCACAGAGGTAAAAAAAAACCTCAAAAAGTTGAAGTACTATTACATATAATTTCAGTCTTTGCAAAGTCTGTGTATTGTGCTTCCATGTCCTGGGAAAAAGGTGCATCTCTAAAGAGAGACCTAAGCTCGGTTCCTCTCCCAAGCTCATCTGACACACACACGACTCTAGGAAACCTGTCAGGAGAGGCGCAAATCCACGTCTTCGAGATACCTGAATGAAGAAACTTCTGTTAACTTGGAGAAAAGCAACAATACCCACATCAAGGAAAAAGTGGCTGCTTTACTCAGCCTACCCCTTTCCAAAAAAATTGAATTTCATTTTCTAACTTCCCCATCTTCCCATTTTTATCCCAAAGTTTTCTCACTACTCAACACCAAGAGCAGATAGCTTAAATTATTCCCATCCAGAATTGATTTTTAAGACTTTGGGCTGTGTTTAACTGAACTGGAAGTCAATATTGCAGTCCCCTTCCAGAGCACAGTTATCATCTTTAGACCTGACCAGAATCAACAAACCCAAAAGTGTTTTAAAAGACAAACAGGGCAGCTTCAAAGCAGAGTCAGAATTTCACAATAAGCTTAATGTACCCAATATTTAAAAATTACTAATGAAGGTAGGTGTTTAAACCCATCCAAACAGTCACAATATTAAGTAGCTGCCTGAGAACTCCAGAGCTAAATTATTACTAATATAGGTTATTAGGAAAATAAAAAATACACAAATTCTTGTGGTAAAACTTTTCCTTGACTCTTAAACACAAGTAACTGCTTAGAGATTTGTTTTACAAGGGTTTTCTAGGGTTACCTAAAGAACTGCTGCTGTAAAACTATCCATAATATGAGAAATGCCAAGAGAACAGGAAATTCTATAACAAATACACTGAGAAAGGGTTATCCAATATGCTATAATATTAATCAGATTATTATCATCATCCAAAACAGAGAGCATTTTATTGATGAGCAATGTTTTAATACAGGTCCTTGTTCATCTCCATGAGGTACAACCCTGTGTTCCTATCATACAGGTTCTTCTTCATCTCCATGAGGTATAACCCTGTGTTCCTATCAAGAATTGTAGCTCAACATTACATTTGTAAAGCTTTCTACGTTGCTGATAAGAGAAGAAAAAAGTGTCCAGTTTTCTCTACTGACAGGGTGAGGTGGTCTAAAAAGAACTGATTTCTAAAATTTGTATTAAAGAAACAAAGCCGAACTCCTCCAGTGGCTTTTTAAGAAGGGAGGGTTTTAATGTTCTTGGCCACACCCTGCGCAGCAATGTGAGAAACTACCCCAGCAGAAACACAGCATCACTGCCCACATTACATGTACACACACACGCTGTGTTAGGATGGATTCCTCCCTCTTCCTGATTCCATGATTTTAAACTAATTCCTGATTTGGCTAATTTACCATAAATTTACACGCAATTACATCTGCCCATTACTAGTCAGGACACTTCTAGAGGTTACCCAAAAAGCAAATGCTCTTTTAAAAGTGGCAGCTTTTTCCTCTGGGGTGCGAATCATGACCTCATGCATGTTCCCCTTAATTCTCTGTATCCTTTGCAATTGATTTCTGTCGACCAAAGATCAATAGTTGCAAAGCATGTCCTCCACAAACAGAGGATGTGAGGACTCTGCAGAAAACTCAACCTCTAATACCATAAGGAACAAAACGCACTCAGATTTTTAAACCAGCAATTAGACTTTCTATTCTGAGCCCTGGGCACACTTGTTACAATTATCTGTGTGTTTTTTCAGGTGTGCCACCACTGTCTCCAGAGTGACATAAAGCAGCATGAAAGAAACCCTGAGGATCGCTGATCTATCTACACACTCAGATGTCTTAACATTCAAAAGCAAAGATCTATGCATCATTAGAAGTGACGAAATACTGCTGTAGCCTCATCCTAATTCAATTTGGCCAACAAAATGCTTTCAGCAAATTCTAAGCAAAAGCTGAAAATATGATCTAGTTGTAAATGGCTCCCCCGTAGGAAAACTAGGTTACGTATTTCCCTACTCATGTTTTAACAAGTGCATAAGTCGTATGTAAAGTTGTCAGTATTCATTACAGGAATGGAGCTAACCCGCTTGCAGAAGGATCTGGAACAAGCCTGTCTGCATCAAAAAATGATCCTGTGACAACAGAATATTGATGACGACAACCGGAACATTCCTGAACCACTAGTAGCAAATACAAACTGAGTAATAAACACATGCTCTTTTTTGAAACAGTGTTCAACTGTTCTTCCCATTCAGAAGGCTAACTTTATAATAAATAACCCATTTTTAACCCCATGTTCACAACAACTTCTCATGGGCATTTAAGAGCTGAGACTCGAAAAGATGTGTCCTGAGGATGTTTAACTACAACAGATTTTGCTTCAAATGTAAATTATTCTATTAATTTAAAGCTGATCTCACCCCTCCCCTGCACTATGATGCTACTGAAACAAGCATTAATCAAAGTGCTATTACAGGTTTTCAGAAGTTCTTGTTTTAGCAGTCAGATATTGCATTTCCTTTATATACCAACCACACAAACACCGGTATTGATCAGCAGCAAAAACATTTAGGTTATCCTACAGTACTGGAAATGTGCTACAGTTAATTACAAATACATATCTCAAAATCACAAATTTCCACTGCAGCCTCCTCTTTTCTTAAAGGGTAAAATATTTAAACCAGCAAGCAAGGGGGGAAAAAAAACCCAAACAAAACCTAAAGAAATTCAATACAGTAGCCCTGCACAGGCTGCAGGAACTGAGAAAGAAATTGGCCTGCAGGCAAGAATGTAGGCAGCAGTTACTGTAGAAACCAAGCTCTTCGTTGCTTTTCTCTAAGCAAAAGAAAGACACAAAAGGAGCTGGAAAACAGCGATCGATGGGAAGCAGCTTATAAAGCTGCTTGTCACATCTGCTGCAGGAAAACCAGACACTAATTCATTAAAACTGCTCATGTAATGCCTCTGGAATTTGAGGCTCCCCAGCCTGTGAATACAAAAGAAACTCCGCCTATGGAAACACTGCGTTTTCGGGTATTTAGCATCTCTGTACACAAAAGCTGTATGCAGTCAGGTTGTGTGGTCTCTATACCTAAATTTCATTCTAAACTATCAAAACAAAATTTGTCCAAAAGACTGTGTGCCTCTGTCTTTGCCAAATTTCAAAGAGCTATTTCAAGTCTGCACAGAGCATAAGTAACTCTATAATACAACAGTTTCCTGTTTAAAAAAAACAGAAACAATGGGAAAGTAAAAAAATCAATCATATTTTCTTCTTCTTACTAGATAACTGCATTTAACAATACTTTCCTATTATCATACATGCAAACTCAAACTTTCACAGCAGTAAGTACCATTCACAACTTTCTGTAAAACACATGATTTACAATTTAGCTGAGCTGAAGGAGACAAACCAAACCTGCTCTACCCTTTAGTAGCAAGTTAGCTGGTTACAGAAGTGCCTGGCATCTCCCCCCCTCAGTTGTAGGGGATTCAAAGGCATGCAAAAAATTCAGGCGGAAACAGTGCTAAATAAAATGCTATCAGCAAACTAAACATAACTGCTCAGAGCCAAACCTACAGCATTTGGCATTTTACTATTCCTTCCAATTAAAACAGTAGGGGAAGTACAGTGAACAAGTGCCACCATGATGTGTTTTGACGCAAGCATAATCATAAAAAAAGCACTTATGACTCACTCGTTACTTTAGTAGCAAAAGACTTCATTTATTACATCAGAGACCTGCATTCTACGGCAAAATGATGCCAAACCTCCCTAATCATTACCCAAAGAACAGCTACCCACAGGGGCAAGGCTGCACAGACAAAAAAAAAAAAAAAATCATTATTCCTGAGTCAAGGAAGCAAAGTTTTATTTTAGACAGGCTTTTCAAGACAGAATTCTGCTTCCAAGAGCAGAACAGTCCTTTATTTCACACAGAAATCCATGACTAACTCAAGCCATTGAAGAGTGACAAAAACTGTTTCCTACCAACTCTAATTTTGAGTACACAGCAGTGTTTAATTTCTCCCTTAAATCTGCCTGCCTGGTCAAAGGACAGACTTTTTTCAGACTCCTCTCCAAAAGTTACAGGCATTAATTAAACTTCACAATTACCTACCTAAAGGTGTTTTATGCTCAAGGCCCACTCCATACTTGCTTCACCTTGGGGATACTGCTGGGCTGGGTATCTCAAAAGGAATCAAGATTTTGTACTGTGTTCCAAGATGGGTTTTTTAACCAACTGTACTCTGCAGAATGTTTGTTCAAACCACTTCTCAATTCTTCTGCGTGCAAATTCCTAAAAATGTTTCTAGTGAAGGTGCAGACCCTCTATAGAGCTTATATGTGAGGACTGCTCCACAGCTTTAAATAAATTTACTTTATCCTTAATCACTTGTGTGGCCACTCAAGGACCAATCAAGACTCCAAAGAGTCTGAAAGACTGCAAAGAAACCATTTAATTGACAACAAAAACATTGTTATTAGAAAATATTCCTCAAGAAGCACTGCTCCTGAGCTGTTCTCAAACCATGCAAAGCTCTCAAACCATGGGCTGCTTTAAGGGGCAGCAGGGAAGTGCAAAAGGATAAAACCAATTTAAACTAACAGACATGATTTAACAAGTCAGACAGTCATGTAAGTAGAAATCTCTCCAGGAATAACAAAATAAACTGAAAAGTTTTCATGAGAATCTCTGTTAACTGTTGTCACTGTACCGATAAAAGAACAACAGTACAAAGAAGGAAACGGTATAGCATACAAACACAAAGCATGGGATTAATTCCTCCAAGCATAAACCTGTATCTGTGTTAATCATTTAGCTTTCTAGTGAATGAAAATTAACAAGAGGCTTCATGGTGTACAGCCCAGAAAAGGGAAAAGATTAAACCATTTGGAGAAATCAGGTCTAGGGATGCTCTACTTTTAATTTAAAGGGAGTCTGTGTGTAAACACACACAGTACACTCTCGTTCACTCACACATTGCCCAGTATTAAGCAGAATGAAACTCACTCCAAACATCTAGTGAAGTAATGAAAACTGTAAGCCAAGATTCCTGAAGCCAGGAAGGTACCAACCAGGCTTTAGCAATGAAAGCTTCATCCTGAGGATCGTTTCTTGGGATACAACAATGTAAGAGCTCAGCACTGCCAAAGAAAGCAGGCTCTTCCCTGCCTCTTGCACTAGTTCTGTTCCCAGCCACAGGACTACTCCATTTATCTTCACCTGATTTACTAACCCGGCAAAAAACTGCTTCAGCCCAAAGACAGAAATTTGATGATGCTTTAGTAAGTTTAAGTCATCTCACAGTCTAATCTCTCTTCAAAAAGGTCAATTAAAACCACCATGACACCTTAATTTAAAAGCAGCATTGTAAGTATTTCTCACTAAGTAGAAAATGTTTTATTATGCAACTGTTCCAACCATTCTCTTTAAAAGACTGAAATTTGAAGTAATACAGAAAAATAAGCTTCCAGAAGACACTGGAAAGACTTAGAAAGAGCATAAAATTTAGTTAACTTGGGACCTTCTAGCTTGACCAAGAAAGTCACTATCTGGACTGCAGACACTGTTAATAGGATGGACCATGGCCACTTAAGTCAAGCACTCCTCACATCGCTACTGCTCTGAAGACGTGACATGCTAGAAACTATACTAGGAATAAAATTTTTCAGAGTCATAGCATGTATGATGTATTAGTAAATAACTAAGGCATTTATATGTTCCTATATATTTATTACTTTTAAGGTCGCAACTAGAATTGAATAAACACACTGCTCTGCATTTCTGTAACACCTTTCATTAGAAAACACTGAAGCACTGAGCACGCTGCAGCATAACACATTAGGTCCAGTGTTCTTTGCACTCTAGACACATCAAAGAATAGAGATAGTAGCATTCAGACAGGAAGAGTGTATACAAGAAAGCCTGGAGCACCGACAAAACCAGAAACAACAGACCTCAAAAACCAGGAAAGTGAAGCAAGTAGAGAGGGAGAGGAGCAGAGTGTCTGCACTGCAGACAAAGTAACCCACTTCAAACCCCAAGGAATCAATTTTAAAAGGCGAAGTATAGCTCTTGATACAAAGTGCTAGAAAAGAGCACTGGAATTTCATCATCCCCCTGCCTCCACCCATGAAGTATTATCCCCATTTTTAAAAACAGATTAAACAGATTTGTGAATTAGCCAAGTCCTTTTGGCAAGCGTGCAACATAGCTGGGAACAGAACATATTTTTCCTCAACACCCAATCTTTGTTTAAACCACTGACTAGATCATACCTTAAATCTTCCTTCTCTGACAATCACTTCAAGAGGCAGAACACCAGGGAAACACACATCTTCAGAGAAAGGGAGACTGTTCAATTAAATAAGACTGAAATATTTCAAATCCCAGTTTGTTGCACAGGAGAAGCTGCTGAAGGAGCAAAACCAAGTGGTGGCTGTGAAGCCTACACAGCAGAAAGTAACTCATGCACGTGTATCTCAAAGAATACATCACATCCTTCAAAACAGAGCTAGAGGCGTTTTCATTTCACCAGTCCTTTACTATTACACCATGCAAACTGTACATTAACTGCACACATTCTAATTAAAATATAAACAGTTATACTCTGAAGAAATTCAAGATGGTAAGCTACGCAAGTCTCACCTCTGATGTACCAATGAGAAGGATTCTTTTCTTTGCCACTGTCAAACAGACAAAAGAAAACAACAAAACCAAAAAAACACACAGTATTTCAAGCAATTAAGAAAAAAGAATACAAAAAAGAAAGAAGGTGAAATTTATATCCTAAATATTGAAAAATATCTCGGGAAAAAGGACTCTTCATTCCCTTTAATAACAAAGGGGAGTTCATTCAAGACAATGAATAGTTGGCAAGCTACTAGAACTGTTATTCTCATGCCTGTTACTTGTACCAGCAAAGAACAACCTGCAGTACCCCAGTGACACGAGCTGGAGGTGCTGAAGGGTACATCCTACAGTCTTGCGATATTGAAGGACTTACTTCAATTTCGTTTATCTATGTTGTATCCACTGTTTTTAATTAATCACACTCCTACACTACCCCAGGCCAATGCAATTTGGCAACTGCAGAAACTTTCACTGGTCAAAAAAAAAGCCAGATTACTAATTCTTTTTGGGTTGGAAGGGGCCTTAAAGCTCATCCACTTCCAACCTCCTGCCACAGGCAGGAACACCTTTTACTAGACAGGACTGCTCCAAGCCCTGTCCAACCTGGCCTTGAACACTGTCAGGGATGGTGCAGCCACAGCTTTGGCAGGCAACCTGTGCCAGCACTTCATCACTCTGACAGGGAAGAGCTTTGCTATTCCACTATACATCACTCTCTTTGCACTCCAGTCCTTCTTTTGAGATACACTAGAGCCAAACAAACTCTCTACATAGCAACTGACACAATATTAAAGTCTTCCAGAACATAAATTAATAAGCAGAGTCTTCTCTTGTGCAACCAGACTGATAAACCAAAGTTCATGAAATACTTTGAAATGCTGGAAAAAAACAAGATGCAATCAGATCCAAAGAGGTTATTGTACACAGAGGAACATTTTGCTGAACTGCTCCAACAAAGTCCCCTCAATGAGCAGACATTTGCAAAGCTCTCCTAGACTTATATAAAGCAATGTGTCTTCCTTTTACCTCCCTGAAGAAATAAGTGATGCTTGTTCAAGTCAGGCTTCCATAACTTATCATCTGAGCATCATTCTTCCCTGATTGGGACTATGAAAACTGACATATAAAAAAATTCTCGAATTTTTAAGAACTCCCCATCTCCCCCTCGCCCTATAATATCTATCTGCTGGACCTTGCCTACCTCAGAAGACCATTGGCTGTTACTATTTCATTTCTGTCATGCACAAGTATCGATTGCTATAAAATCAGACATTTCCGTAGTGAGATCTGAATGTAGGATGCCATATTTCAGAACAATTTCATCAGTCATGTGATTCCTTCCAAATTGCACTGCAGCATCCACTTGTACAATGAGGCTGAAAAGATGCAAATGAGTTCCATGCTCATGCTACTACATCAAAAAAAGAACTGCAAACACTAATTTTCACAGTACCTAAATTAACATTTTTCCATTTAGACTCGAAAATCAACCAATATTTGAAAGATTCAGATTTTCAGGAAGACATATTATGTTAAAACGAAATGTTAATCCTTAGCTACAGAAAGCCTTTCCTCATTTCCATGTGTGTATAAAGCATTACACTATACTTCCTTCAATAATGACAAAAATGCTTTTATACTGAGAATGAACCTTTTTAAAAATCCCTGTTAGTAGAGGAAGCACCATACAAATACCATGACATATACCATAATATCCAAGCATATTATGGTTGATATTATACCTTAATTTAATGGTATTATGGTATAATAATACACAAAGGTGGTATAAGGTGTATACACACCTTCTATATACATCTTACATAAAGTGGCCCTTAAGCTCAAGTTATCATAAATACAGAAGCAGCGGCAAATACTATTAATGCATTAGGAGCCCATTTCCTTCGTTTTTAATTCATATGCCAAATAATTTTATGATCTTAGAAACATCCATCTGGAAACATAAAAGATATACTCCTGGGTTTTGGGGGTTGGGTTTTTTTTTAAAAAATCAAAGCAAAAATGAAGGATTAAAATATGAAGATCTATGAGACATACGAACAATTCTGAAGGGCATGACCATGGCCTTAGCTTGCACTCTAATACACAGACACTTTTCCAGTATCACAGAGAACAAGGCTTTAACTCAGAAAAGCTAAAAGCTAAGATAACAGACACCTCAGATGATTAAAAACAATCTGTATAAAACTACACTTAACATCCTTCCCCCAAAAAAAGAAAGACCCAAGATTTTTACCCCACATACTACAAATTTTTCACTAAATGTTAATATTAACGCACAAGTTTGTTTGCCATGGTTTTTAGAAAAAGTCAGAGGTTTGATAGATATTTTTAAGCTAACACTGCTTTAATCATCATTGGGAATCACACTGGGAAAACCTTAAGCGCACTAATTAGTTCAGTTACAAAATTATATCTTACAATCAGTTTTGCTCTCTCTCCTGAGAAAACAACAGTCAGTTTATATGAAGTGTCTCAAGAATCAGTGACTTTTCCATAAGGACCACAAAGGCAATGAGACAGGACACCATCACTTGGTGCAAAAAGCTTGAAATGTGGTATGAAACCCTTAAACCTCACTGCTCAAAAAACAACAGATAAAGCTTAAAAGAGACTACCAGAAACTAGTTAGCTACTATCTGTATTTGAAGATATTTCTGTGGTGAAGTGCAAAATGAGACCATCAATCACATGAACACTTGGGAAACTACTAAAATAGCACAAGCAGAGTTTTGTTGCTTTTCCAGTCCAAGTTCATAATTCACAGTGGTCACTTTTTACTTCATTTTCTACTTCTTCTACTTCCATATGTGGATAGCATCTCTATGACCTACACTCCTCACAAAAGTAGAAACAACATCCAGAAACATTACGTAGCTCTTTTGCCTGTGAGTCAGAGGGACTTCTTTGCTACACGTAGGGCTCGTCAGGCACCTCAGCGAGCTGATTCAACTTAACTAATGCATCATCAGTTAACCCAATGAAGCAAGTATTTTAAGAGCGAAATTGTATTCTCTGGGGCTAGTGTGAGAACTGGCTAACATGGGATCTACTGGTGCCAGAGCCAGCTGGACTCTGGAGCCAGGGTCAGGATTTAGAATCACTAGGGCCTTGCAAGAGCAGAAAACCTTTACATCAGCTCAAATGTTGATCAAACTGCTATGTAAGATACTGTGAAGACACTGTCAATCTTAAGAATTTCTTCCCATCTGGAAACAGAAAAAGCTGCACTCCTGGCTTGACAGAAAACTAATCCTAAACCTGCTTCTCTCCCCCTCTTCCAAGGGATTGGTTTTTTGGGCCTACCAGTAAACTAATCCGTCTTGAGCACACAACGTGAACACCAGAGCTAACATAACGGATGGAACAGGATGATTCTTTCAGCTCTAAGTTCCATTTAGCTTCTTTTAGCTAACCTTGAAACCAAAGGGTTAGTTACAGTTTATCTTCACAAACTGAATCTTACAGTTACGCTCAGAATGAGATGAAAGTGCTACTCATGTTTTAGTAAAATTGTACTACTATGTAACTTGAATGTGAACATTAAAACAAACCCACCCACCCTCTTCAAAACAGCCATGAGAAAAATACCTTGAATTACTGCAAATGCTTGAAAAATAGTTTACCAATATACTTGAGAAGCAAAAGCCTTCTGTAACAGCACATCCCTTTAACTCAATGCACTCTCTCAGGAAAGAAGAGAATTTAAAAGAATATATGAAGAAATATACAGATTATAGCAATGCTATACATATATATATGTATCAATGTTAAGCCTGATGCCTATGGCGCACTTAAATAATTATGACATTCTGAAAACCTCACCAAATCAAACTAATTGTGTCAAGCCTGATCCCCTCAGAGGGATAAAACTGTCCAAAATGTTATAAAACACACTGCAAAGATGCAATGTATTTGTATGTACATTTAAGTTTTATTTACTGTTGCTCTCCTGTACTCCTCAGACATTTTGTACCAGAATCCACAGCACAAAGCTGCTGCAAGAGAAGGATCACAAACACTCTGTGAACTTGAGCTGTGATTAAAACTGGTTTTGAAGATTAGAACAGGTGTATGGAGTAGATGCTTAACACCATT
>JAOEHX010030861.1:0-11769 GCA_025448015.1 Bolborhynchus lineola
GCCCCGGCGGCGGGGCGGCTCGTGTGGCCGCGCGCGCGGGTGAGCCCTGGCTGCGTTCCCGCAGGCCTCGGTAGGTCGGCGGCGGGAAGGGGCGGGCGAGGGCGGCTCCTCGCTTCCTCTTCTCCACTCCCGTCCCCGCTTCCCGCCTGGGTCCTTTCTCTTTCCTATCGCAGCGCTGAGCCCGCGTTCTGCGGTCCGTCTCTCCGGGCGGAGGGGTGGGCTGTGCTGGGGCTCCGTCGTCCCTCGCTGGCGAGGTGCTGCTCCTCTTGAGCTTCGTTGTGCTGTGCTGGGAAAGAACCGTTGCTGGTGAAGAGCTTGGGGCAAGCAGTCTTCACTAAGACACCAGTGTAAGCTTCTGGCTGGCTTCCAGCGCCTTCCGCCCTGCTCCCCTCCGCTCCGAACAGGGACTTCTCAGTGCCCTGGACGAGGGAGGCCTGTTCTGGCTGTCGCATGCTGCCTTTTAGCTGAATAAAACATACGGTTTCTCTTCGGGCGGGTACAAATACAAGTAAAGGTACTTACAGACAATTGCAGTGTACAAAATTCTTAGGGAAAGTGTGGTTTGCATGAGGACCCCTTTTGAGTGGAGCTTGTTAGGAAAGCCTAGCTTATCCGCACGTGTTCAGGTGACTGCCCTATCAAGAAGGATAACAGAAGCTTCAAGTAAAGCTGCTACGCTGCTTTGCTCAGGTTATATTCATAGCATGTTGCCTTTTGCTGGATCTTGAGCCACGTAACGGTGGCTGAGGTTTACTTTAGGTTAGACTTTTGAGTGCATCTTACTGATTTAAGCTGTACAAGATTTGCTTTCAGAACATGGGCGATGGTATGTGGTAGTATTTTTATGAGGTAGTGTTCCGAGGAAATAAACTTTCTGTAGGATTGAGCTGCTAATTGGAAAATACAGATTTGATTTTGTTTTCCTTTGTTGTTTCGTTGGGTTAGGGTTTGTTTTTTTTTGTTTGGGATTTTGTGTTTTGAGGTTTTGGTTTTTTTTTTTTTTTTTGTTTTATTTTTATATTTAGGCATATTGGAGGTAACAGATACTCAAATTTTATCTTGATTTAACTTTGTTCCTATCCTAAAAAGTTGTCATAAGGACCACTAATATGGTTGCCTTTTATCTGTAGTGAGGATGGTTTATAACTGTAGCCTAGAGATCAAAGATTCTTGATAGTAGGTGATGTGCAAACAAAAGCAAGAAAGGGGTTTGTTCTTAGGACTGTTTGTTATTTGGGTGTTTCCACTGGGCTTCAGAAGCAACCTCACTTGTTTTTCTGCCCTTATTGGAGGTGGTTCATAAGTAACTTCTATTGTGTTAATTTTCAGTTCACAGAAATTGCAGTGTTTTCAGTGGTTGTATCAGCTTTGAGCTGCTTTATGATTTGTCATCTGCAGGTTTCCATTATCTAAAGCTTAACTTCTGTAAAAGTTCTTTTTTAAATATATAGCAAAGGAGGTGGTGAGAGGTACTGTGGTAAATAGGCCTTGTCAGCTAGTTATTTTCACATTGTTGTGTGGGCTCGAACACTATTTCACAGACCAAAATTGAATGAAAAATACAATTAACCAGTTTGCTCAAGTGTGTAGACCTAGATCAAAATAAGGTAAACGTGGCTAGCTTCTGTCCTCCCTTCAGGTTACTCAGTTACAGACTGCTTGTAGTATCAGGCTATACTTGCAATACATATTTGGAATATATTTGAGACCAACTATGGGACACAACAGTGCAAGACCAAAGCGGTTCTTTCCACCGGTTCAGTCACACAGATGTCTTTGGAGTAGAAAGTGGCCTCTTTTCTAAACAAGGCTGGATTTCAGGAAAATATCCAACAATATGTCTGCAAAATGCTAAGAATAATTAAAGCAGTATGTTTAATTTCTTAGTCTTTAAATATTATGAAAGAAAACTAGGGATTTTTGTTTGCACTTTTTAATGAATGAAATCATGTTTACATGGACACCTTAGCAGCCTCAGTAGTTCTCTACAGGATTTTTGTTTGCTTCAGATCCCTTCTGGAGGCAAGAAAAACCATGCTGCCTGAGGGTGTTCAAGAAGAGTTAGAACAAGAGTCACATACCCCATTCTAGTATTCTTATATAGTAAATGGTGAGCAGTTAAAGCAAAATCTATTTGACGGAGGAAATAAAAATTTGCATGCCTTAGGATGGGTTCTAGCAGGTATGAAAGTGGCAATTACAATAACAAAAGGTTAACTTTTGTTCTTGAAGAACAGATGGGATGTTTGTTCTTGAAGAGCAGATGGGATGCAATCAGAAGACTCATATTTGGGTAACATCAGTAAAAAAAAAAGGTTTTGGGTGGATTCAAAGGTAACTTTTTGTCATCTTCACAACCAGAAGTTTCACTAACTTCGCTAGTTTCATACTGAAAGTTTCATATTGAATGTTGGTTGTAGACCTGCATCTGAAGAGAGATACGTAGAGAAAACTTAATACCTGTGTTGTCGGAACTGCGTGATTTCATGGACTTTGCAACAAGGTCATAGTCAACTGTGTATACATGATAGGTACAAGTTTTTATATAAAATCTGTGAAGTATGGATGAGGGAGACAATTTTCTAAGCTTCTTCTAAATCATCTTTGTATATAATTTTAACATTATTTTTATGGCATATAAGAACAGTAATAAGCACTGTATCGGGCCTTCCTGAAGTTATCTATGTTTTTTGAAATTACTAATTTCATAGCGAGTGGACGTAAGTTTATTGCGTGTTGAATTTAAGGTTTTATGGGAAAAAAGTGATCTAAGGCAGGAATCTAGTACTGTGCTTTAATCCATTATATTATTTGGAGTATTAGCTATTTGAGAATATGTGGGTAACCCAGGTAATCTTTTTCCTGTGTCTAACATTCTTAATAGTGGTGCCATAAATAAGAAATATTTTGTATTAAAGTTAAAATGTCAGGTTCAGTTTAGTGTTCTCCATCAAAGTCTGTCATTTGGCTAAAATGTTCCTAGTATGTACTAGTACTGGATTGTCTCAGAAGCTAGGCTAGGTATCTCAGTAGGAAATTAGGGATCCCTACAAGACTTTGAATAACTCTGCCTGTTGTCTGGCTAAGCCCCTTCAAGTACAGGGTAACTAAGATTGTCTCCAGTTCAGAGACTTCAGAGTCTGAACATCTGTTAGACACCGTGTTCAGGAGGAAAGTTAATCCATACAGTGGGCAGAGAACTAATTCCTTTCTGTGGTAAACAAGCTTCCTTCTGGGAACAGAAATGGATTTTGAAATACTCTGCCAATGGAATTACACTTGTTTCAGCAACCTTCATTTTAAGCTGTCAGCCGTGTTACATGAAGCATTTGGCAGCTGTTGCCCTTTGCTTAAAGAATTGATTGAGATAATTTCCAAATACTGGTAACACTTGCATATGAAGACGTTTTTTGTAGTGATTCCAGAAATAACGTGGAAAGTTGTAAAACTGAGGTTCTAGCCCAGTGTGAGAATTTTGAATATTGTACAGCATGAAACAAATTCTTGTTCCCCTTTGAGTTGCCAAAATGAGCAATTCTGTTTTACTTCCTCATTTCACCAGAAGTTGCAAGAAAAGCTTCTTTTTCTTGGACTTAAGTGGTATGCTGTACAGCTTGATGTATCTTGGTAGCATGACTAAGTAGGTGAGAGCTGAGGCTATTGTTTTATCCCAAACTGCTGAAGGACTGCTCAGCCTCTGAGTTAACAGATCTGTGAATGGTTAAATAATTGTTACTGAAAGAATAGGTGGGTGTGATTCTGTTGGGAATGCTAACTGTAGCTCTAGTCATAGAAATCCCGTGCATGTTTCTGTTAAACAGAGGGTATGCAGCAAGTATGTTGGACTTCACAATAATCCTGCATTGGAGCTGCCTGCTACAAAATAGCCATCTGCTGTTCATTAGTTTGAGAGATTCTCAAGTTTTATGGATCATATTTTCAGCCTTCACAATACTTTAAAGTTAATCTTCATGTATCATATTATTTTTGGCAGGGGATATGAAAGTAGAGATGGCTGGTTTTCTATCTGCATGAAGATACTGTACCTGTATTCAGTTCTCAGAATAATGGGAGGTAATGATAAAGCGAGTGTTCTTTTAAATAGGTATATTTTTATAAAATAAATGTATTGTAACCTAAAGAATCTAAGGAATGATTAACGTGATCTAAGCTTAATTTTAATTCCAATTTGTCAATAAGTTGGTATACTCAGAATGTCACTTTTTTTGCTTATATTCTTACCTTTTTATGCCAAGACAGCACATGATATAACAGGAATGAAATGAGAAGTGTGGCACAGTTGTCAAGCTTAGTGTTGCTAGAGGGCTGGCTCTATAAGATGCTATCACATGTAACACATGAATTAGGTGAATTCCAGAAGTTTTCTTGAATTTGTGACGTCTGTCTATGTAAGCACTTTTACAAAGTAAACACATGCCTAGGAATCTTTCATTTCAGTCATCTCTTTAAAATTAATTAGAGATGAAACCTGATGAAAAGCTGCTTCGCTGGCAGCATAAGGTACTTAGATCGATTGGTTTGGATACTGAAGGGAGCCAGCTAAAAGTTCTGGTAAGGAACTATGATTCCCTTAATTAAGATTTCTTTCCTTTATAAGTAGCTTCAGCTGTGTTCAGTCATTCCAGAGCTGGAGAGCAGACTGGCAGGTTTGCTGTTTGCTCCCTTTGCCTTGATACAGAAGAACCTGGATTTGGTGTTTTCCAGGCAGGCTGCAGAAGGAGATGTGCTTTCTGTAATGCTGCAGAATTGGAGGAGAGGTATTTAGATAATTTCCTGTTGAGATAAAGACTTTGTTATTAGTGAGATGCTTAGGTACCTGCGGTCTGATTATTTAGCATTATATTTATGTATTATTTTGCATTAAATATAGGTGTTTTAATGATTAATAAATATAAGTATAAGTTGCCTACATCTTATATGCAAAGAGTAACTTTTTTGCTTGTCTATAGCACTGTGAAAGTAGGGAGTGAAACTCATAATTGTACAAGTAAAGTAGGAAGTTCATAGGTTTAACCTAGAAATTACTTTCTTTAGGAAATGCTAGTCTAAAGTGAGATTTTTGGGTTTTTGAGGCATTCCTGCAAAACAGAAATTAGTAGCTGAGCAAATTTATATTTATTATTTCAAGAACCATATTTTTTACCTTTCGAGAACTTCTGCAACAAGATGTGATTCTTGTTTCGTAATTCTTGCAATAGAATTCTTGGGCTGTTTTCCAGAATGTGAATTTGACAGGGGTTCCTCGATTTTTCAGTGAAAAGTACTTGAAAAACTTTCAGTAAGTGGACTCAACAAGTTGCAGAGGGCAGTTCCCTGAGCTTTTAAAATGTTAATAATTCAACTGGAGAAATCAGAAAACACTGAATAAATTCTGATAATTACCTCATGAGTAAATATAGTTTTCATTGCCATGAAAAATGTTGGTGCTTGTGTTTATCAGCTTTAAAGACCTTCTGTCTGTGTTTATATTGCTGCTGTGAACGATGACTGATTGTTGCCAACTGATTACTTCAGGTCTGTGACAAAACAGATAAAAAAGCTCTTCATGTATACAGAAGGTAATGTCCTATCTGTTATTCAGACAGTCTGTAGGTATGCAAAAATTTTTGTGTGTCACGTTTTGGTACTGCTTCTCTTATATATTGCTAATAGGCATTGTCTATAATATGACTATGAAATACAAAATATGTCTTTTATAACACTTATTTCCCATAACACTGCTTCTGGCTTTCAGATGGCTAGGACAAAAGGTGACTTTCTCTGGAGTCTACAGGTCTGGTCTGAAACTTACTGAAGTCAGTAACAAATTAATCTGATTTCAGTGACCTTTCAGTCAACATGGCTTTTGCTGGTCATTGTGGAAGCTATTCCTCTCTCATTTCCTTTATCAGTGAGAATCTGTTAAAGCAGCTGTTTTGCATCTTTGTGGAATGATCTTTAGCTTTTACTTGTTTTAAACTCATTTCTACTTTAAAAGACTAAAGAGGGAATGATGCAGTTACCAAAGCCAGTATATTTGAGATTCCTATGTAACTGCTAAATGTGTTGAAATTAGCTGATGAAAAAGCTAATGGGAAGTCTGCCAGGTATACACGTATGAAAAGCTTCACTGATGCACTGTGAGCATGTGAGCTTTGTTGCTTTAAATAGGTTATGAACAAAAGTACTTCAGGCAGTTTATTTCGTGGCTATTATACCATTTTTTTAAAGAATTGCTGTCTATTTTAGTCAACACAATAAATGAGAGAGTAGGAAGTATGATTTGCCAGGAGTGTACTGAGTACTGTTTGAAAGTAATATTTACAATTGAAATAGATGTTTTTTTGCAACTTTTGGTGGCCTTGGCTATCTGGCTGAAAATTATACCCAAGATCTTAACAGCCTGGAATCACAGCATCAGGGACTGCAAACCAGTTTTTTTTGCTTTACTACTTAACTGGCAGTCAGGAGCTGTTAGCATAAACACAGCGTGTATTGTTTAAATAACAAACTTTAAAGCTCTTAGGAACCGGAGAATACTAGTCTTCAGCAGTGGTCTTGTTTGCTTTTCTGTTAACAGATTCAGCTTTATCCTTTTTCACTTTATGAGACTGCTTATGGAAATCCATATTGTTAAAATATGTTTGAATGCTTAATCCTTTGTGAAAGATGGTGGAGAATTACGAATTGTCTCTCATACTTGTTGGTAGAAAAAATTGGTGGTGTTCATCAGAAAAATACAGGAATATACTGACTGGTTTCTTAGTCATCTTCAATACACTTCAAGATTGTCCATGGTGCTCACTGGATGTAGATATCCAGTGAAAAAACACTTATTATAGCTCGACCCAGAGAAATCTGGCATGAGCTATCATTAGGTCAGAATGAGAAATATTTTTTTCCACTCTTTGGTGTGTTTTCCAATTAAATGGTTTGGTTTATTAATACTGTTCTTCTATGGAAATTCTGGAGTTCATTAATCATGTTATATGTGGTCTTTAGATGCCTTTATGACAGCCATGTTTAATGTATAGGCATGCAGTGCCTGACATAAGTGACCCCTATGGAGTTGTGGCAAAACCTGTGTGCACAAAATCTTTCTATCTTGGAATGCCTTCTGGAAGCATTGTTGCTGTCATTGTTACTTGGTGCTGGTATGGGAGCAGTGGATGCCTTAAGGAGCAAGGGTGGGATGGTCCTAGTGGTATCCAGAGATATGATGAGCATCCAAGGGTGCTCATCTCAATTGACTAGAGAACAGTTTGCAGTTGCTGCCATAAGCCTGCAGCACTGCCATAGAATTTGCCTTAGTTAAACATTTTTAACAAGCTGAAGATTTGTGCTATTTAAAGGTTTTATTGATTATTATTTATTGTCTAATCTTGTCAATGCTGGCAAGATAAAGTAGAACAGGTAAATAAGACATTATCTCTTTCCGTTTTTCCTTTGAAAATCTGTAGATTGGCTTATTTTGAAATCCTGGTGTAAGGTAATGTCTCCACACATCATTAACAGATCTTCAGATTTCAGGAGGGGTATTGTATTGCTGTCATCTGACTGAGTTAAAATAGTCCTCGAAGTTGTAAAAACTTACCTTGATTTCTTTTGTTTTGTCTTATCAGCTTTTCAGATAAGCTGGTGTTTGTCTTTAATAATGGGAAACTAACTGGGTGTCTAAATAATGCATGCTTTTAGATTGTACCATTGTCATTACAGATCAGCTTTTTGAACAGAGCACATGCTGTGTGTTCATCTCAGGTTTATAGTCTGTGTGAGCATTATGGTAGTTATATAAATAAATGTTACACTGAGCTATATAAGCAGAAATTGAGATTCCTTCTTATGGAACAAATGCCTCATGAAGGCAATATGGGAGAAAGAAGGAAAAAGAATCCAGTCTTCTCCATTGTTCTGTTCCCCCTGTATACTTTATGCCTTACCTACCTACTATAATCCATATCTGTAGTGCAAGTCCATTAGTGTTAGTTCTAGGTTTACTATGTCTTGTTAAGAAAAAGAAGAAAGGTATCTTATTTGGCAATACATTGTATTTTCAGCACCTTTTTTTCTCCAAGAGCACATGAGTACTAAAGTTGCATCAGAATATAGTACTTAAATTTTAAAGAATTTAAGTCTAATGTAATTCTCAATGTTTTGAAAATTAAGGCTTAGCTAGTGGGTAGGTTCTGCACAATACATAAGGTGAGAGAAAACCTTTTTCACATAGTGTATGATGCTTAAGAACTAAATGAAAAAGTAATACTGGGTGCCCAGTATAAATACCAACTTTGAATCATTTGATTATTTTATGCTGGTGTAAGTAATCACCTGAGACCTCAAATAAGGAATAAAAGCTTTTGATTGAGGACAATAAATATTATATTGCAGGAGGAAAAGTTGAGATGAAAAGGATACTTTTGTGACTTACCACAAAGTATTTCACACTGGGGAATTACAGTGCAGTGGGTATGAGTATGAAAGATTCAGGCAGAGTTCTCCACTTGTTTCAGCTTACTGTGTGTGCCAAAGTAAGTAACTTAATCTTTCCTAGCTTCAGTTCCTATAAGGAAAACAGATGATAATTTATCCCCGCTTCTTAAAGGTTGACAAAATACATCATCATTTGGAACTGAGGTGGTTATGCAAACTTTAGTGGTCCTCATGTCTGAATGGATATAGGTCAGAAATTACAGTATTAATTCTTAATGAGGAACTTGAGGAATTTCTCAAGAAATAGAGAACTAGAGCAATAGTATTAGATTGTAATCTAAACTGTAAGTGAAATATTTAATGTCTTGAATGTTTGTCCTTTATCAGATAATATTGAATTTATTCAGCTTTTTCCTTGTTAGGAAAAGAAACAGCAAGCTCTAATGGAACTACAGTTAATTCATTTTATGTTGAAGATAATGAAAAGTAAATCTATGTAGTATTTTCCAGGTTCTGTGGGATTGAAAGAATCCATAGAAATTAAAAATTAGAGAAATCAATAGAAGTTCTCTTGAAATAACAGATATTTCTATCTGCCTCCGTACACTACTTCAGTACGCCAGTTTGGATTAAAGGAGTGATTGTCAAATACATTACATGGGTGTTTTTCAAGCAGAGATTATTTGAATTATTTCCACACTATGTCCTTAATATGTCTGGAAAAAAAAAAGTCTTTCAGCAAGTCTTCATCCAGCGAATTTGATGATGACAGGTGAAGAGAAGGTAATGTAACTTGACCTATGACTATATTGGTTATAAAAATTTCTAAAATGCAAAGTAAGGTGAAATTACTCAGCAAAGGAATTGGATGTTTAGATTGGCATGAGTTCTTTGGGAATGTGCCAGTGTAGATATGGTTGTGCCTTTTTGCTGAGAATATCAGATCAGCTTCTTTAACACAGTGTAATTTCTTGAACTTTGTTCACACTTGTTTTTTCCTTTTTTGTTTTCCCATCCAAGGTCATAAAAGAAAATAAAACCTGGAGATTACCTGGGCCAAGGTGATTTCTATCTGATCTGTAACTGCATGGACTGCTAATTGTAATTGATCTTTTGGAAGGAGCTTGGATAAGCTTCTTCATGAAAACAAATAGATGAATAGTTAAATCTCTTCTGTTTCCATCCTTAAGTCTTCACACTTCAGGAGCTTTGAAAGTTATACACCTTATAATTTCATGGTTCCTTCATGATTTGTATTGTTGGTTTTGTCAACATGGTTTGTTGGTGAGATGGATCACCTAGAGTACCAGTATCTTTCTGAAGAAAGGGACTTTCTCCTAAGTGGGTTCGTGGTGTATGTGAACATGTTAAGTATGCATGTACTTTGCCGGACTTTCAGAGCATGTGATGGAAGAGTTAGTGGGCAGAATATTCCTTGGTATTAAAATGGGTGAGGGGGAAATAAATTAATTTCAGTCTTTTCAGATTCGCTGTGAGTTGCACAGATAGGGCTGGTCTCCACCCCTTAGTGTAATACACTTCAAAAATGAGTACTGTGTAGTACCACGAGTAATAAAATTATTTGTAAAGGTTCTGAATTAAAGACAACTGAGTGAAGGTACACTCAGCAATAGTCATACTAGCATGGGCCAGAAAATAACTGAGGTATTGCCTCTAACATAAAAACAATGAAGAAAATTATTAATCTTTAGTGAGAACATACGTACAAGAAAATTTTGTCAGTGGTTATGCTGCTGTGCACTGTGACTTAAAACAGTAGAAGGAGACCCAAGATGGCTTGTAGCACAATACTGACTTTTTGTTCTGCTCGAGGTGTTTTCAGGCAACTAAATTACAATGGAAAAGGGTAGATATATATACAGGCCATCTAAGTCAGTGTTTCAAGCATTTTATTCACAGATTTTATTAAATTATGATGATTTCATTTTTGTGGGTAGAAATCTATCTACAAATTTTGAAGTATATATTTTTGAGTAGTCTAAGTGCATTGCTGCCTGAAAGTCTGAGAGAAAAGTTAGTTCTCTGACAGGGAAATTTGCATCTGAAAGGCACATTTGTCTCAGTCAGCTATGTTGATAGTTACTCAGTGTCACCTGTTCTCAGTTAAAGCTTAACCAGTTTGCTAAACTAGCATCCATCTAAACCATTAAAATGTAAAGTCTTATATATTAAAAAGCTAATGCTAATTTCCTTTGTGTATCATATCTTACTTTTTTACTAGGTGAGTACTGAAGGACTTCAGAAGTTTCTGTGTCCATAAGTTTTGCTGTAGTTTTTACTAACTTTAAATACTCTGAAATTTTATCTTGATCTTCCTGTGGTGATCTGGTAAATTAACAACTTTACTGCTTAGACATAGTACTTGTGAAAGAACATTTACTTGGCTGGCCTTCATACAGTTTTATAAAGAAGTTTGTAGGTATGTTGCTTCTGTAGCCACAATAAAGAGCAAGTATGTGCAGTGAACCATCTGTGATCTTTGAAGTGCTATTCACTACAGTACAGAGCCAGCTTGGCCCAAGTCTGAAGGTTATATTTCCTTAAGGGGGCTTTATCTCTGAAAAAAACCATAAACCTCTCAGCTTGTCGACAGAATAGCATATCATTTGTGGTTGTTAAGGCTGAAGTGAGGAGCGGGAGGTGTCTGGTTTGTGCAATAGGAAGATCTTAAAATAACCTCGAAAATTCTTTGCATTTTCAAGAGCAGAAATACGAGAGATTTGGGTATAAAACAGTACTGTCGTGTAGTTAATGTCTGTCAAGTATTTTATTTAAATTACAGTGCTCACATCAGAAGCATGTGATGAACTTGCCTTTTGAGACTATAGATTTACAGAAAAGTGTGAAGCCAGGGTTCATCTTCCTGAGATATGGAAGTATTGGAGAGATTAGGTATTTAGTACATCAGATCACCAGCTACTTCAAACATCACAAAAATATGCTAACGATACCAGATGGAGTACGTAGTTGTATACTGCAGTAATGGATAAAATGTGCAGAATGGGACTCAGGGTGGAGAAAGAAAAGGTCTTGTGCCATACTTGTGCCAATCCTGTCAAAAAATCTTTGTTTTTCTGGGAAGATACTGCATAAGCACTGAGGAGGTAAATGAACACCTAATTGAATCTAAAGAAGTCTTGTGGACTTGTAGGCCATCTGGCTGCTTCTGGAGTGCCTGTATACTTGCCAGTTTTGCACAGCCTTGGAGCACCTTTTGATTTAGTAATAACTTGTGTGCTCCTAGTATGACTTCCGTGAGTGGGTGGCTGTTAATGAAACAAATACCCCACTTGCCTTAACTGTAAGAGGAAGTGTGGT
>JAOEHX010030861.1:17397-33765 GCA_025448015.1 Bolborhynchus lineola
GAAAGTACTCCTTAATATTAGTTACAGATCTTAATGTGTATTTATTCTAGTAAGACTGGAATAAGATGGGATCTTATACCTGTGACAGGTTAGTATTCATCCTTTGTAGAAGAAGGTGAAGATTGAAATGAAAGAACTGCTTGCTGTACCAAAGCCCACTTTGGAAATAGCTAATTCTTTCATTAATCTCTGTATGGTATGCAAGTTCTTTAGAAGTGGTATGGGCCTGTGTCAGAATTTGGCTGTTCAGTGTCTTTTGTACTGTAGCACACGTGTGGAAGAAAAGTTTTTTTAATTCATTTGAACCTTTTATTGACTTGAATCTCGTAAGACATTTATATTGCTATACTATAGACTATCTAATTAAGAAAGCTACCCATCTGTACTGGCTGTAACCATGGTAATAAATGAAAAAGCTACGACTAGACTTACACATTTTGAAATGGGAAAAATTATTCAATCTCATCCATAAGGTTTCATTTCTAAAGTTCATCTAAAGTAGTGTTGAGGTTGTCTTTTGGTTATTTGTGTGTTACCATTCTTTAGTTATATAACTTTAAGCCTTCCACAGATATGGGAATTGTTCTTCAGAAGTTACATTTGTGTGAGCCTAAATTTATTTTAATATGCAATTGCAGATGTTTGGATATAGCAGTCTTCTATGTATTATTTGTTTTGCAGTGAGTATAAAGCTGAGTGATAAGATACTGTGTTTTGTAGTTTCTTTGTATTATGACATGATACGTTTAATTTTGGTGTTGGTATATTGCTTTTCCTGTTACACCTGTAATAGACCTTTTGGTCAGCGTTCCAGGATGCTTATAGTTTTTCCATGTTACTATGAGCTTTATGAATATGCAGATTTACCGACCTCTAGTGGGTTGATAGAAAATGCTTGTTAATTTGATAAGGGCTAAATTAAAAATTTAAATCTTTTTCAATGCTGTATTTATTTCAATGCTTTTTTTCTTCTGTTTGCAGCTGGGTGAGCTCTTGAATTTAATTTCTGGAGCTCTGTTTGCTACCTCTGCGGACCTACCCATTGCAGCAACTTCTGTTAACACCACTCCCAGAACATGTAGCTAGGTGTCTGCCTTTTGATGAACA
Organism: Bolborhynchus lineola; assembly: GCA_025448015.1. Lineage (NCBI taxonomy): Eukaryota > Metazoa > Chordata > Aves > Psittaciformes > Psittacidae > Bolborhynchus > Bolborhynchus lineola. Next base: position 18,505 of record JAOEHX010030861.1, read on the forward strand.
GTTGTAGCTGTAGCTGAGTATTTTAAAATCATACTACGTAAAACATAAATGGCCTTTTGTGCTGTGTAAGGTGGTCTTATTTTTAATTAGCTAGGAAAACTAGTAGTTTCTTAGGTATTATGATACTACATAAATGAATTAAAGCAAGTTCTAAATCATTCTCTCAAGTTTCACTGGTCTCTTAGCGCTTATTAAATAATTATGATTCATTAGCAGTATCCTGAAACCTTCCATATCATGAAATCATCACTTAATAGAGTATTTGCATGCTAAACCAGGATGTGAAATACTTAATTTCTAACAGATTTTAAACTAATTTTAAATAACTCTAGTATTTTTAATAATTTATTTGGAATTGTAATTTTCTGAGAGAAAATTGCCTTCTAACTATGCTGTAAAATTGCCTAACGAGCGTTTATTTCACATGAATTAAAATTAAGTACTGAATAGTGAGTTCACGTTTGGCTGTTTAATTAGCAATAACAAGTGACAATAAATCTGCTCAATAATTAGACTGTAATTGAACTTTACTATAATTCTACATCTGCTTTATTTCCAAGTATCGGAGTCAGAAATTAAGCCCTGCTGTAAATGTATATTTTTATGCAAGTTTGACGCAACGAATAGCTTCCCTTTTTTTTGTACATTCAGTTTTATAGGCTTGTAGTAGTAGTATTTTTACCAGTTAAATTATGGAATGATCCCTTGAATGTTGGGTATTTTTAAATTGTTAAGAAAAGCCAAAATTGTTTTTTGCATTTACTAATGTTTATTGTTGTGCTTTTCACGTTGTCCTGGGTACCGGACATTGTTTAAAGTCAGAATTACACAGTGATCAAAAATGTCAAAAAGACCTCAAATTCATATTTTTCTGGGAGCACCCAGTATTCCAAGCCCACTGGAAGTGTCAGAACAAAGTAGATCAGCACCTGCTGCTGAAAAATGGAGAGAACTCCATTGTTTGTGTGATACACACGGTCTTTTTTCTGTAAAAGCCAAAGGTGCTGACTGCTTGGTGCTTCAGGCAGAAACAGCAGTTCCTACAAACCATGACAGCTCTCAGCAGTCTGAACAGGAGAGATTAATGGTAGCAAAAGAATATCTGATGTCTCTCGAACCTGTGGCAGTAACTTGTACCAGCACACCCAAAAGGATTGAAAGTTGTATTTATTCTGATTGTCAGATACCTACACTTAGATGCACAGATGCAAATCAGGCTGCAGATCCACACCTTCCACAAAAATTTGCAGAATCAGCTAGACAAGATGAGATATCACATGGCTGTTGTTCACACCTCACTGAAAGAAAAGGTGATCATTTAGAAGTTAACAGCTCTGACATTTCTGATTTGGTGGCCAGTACTAAGCAGATCAGCATACATCTAAGGTCTGTGGGACAAGATGTTCAATCAGATTGTAGAAATGATTACCATGAATATCTAAGTCAATATTTGGATATGTTCTTCCCTGAAAATCAAGAATCAAAACCAAAAGGAGAACCAAGTGATTGTCCAGACTTTGCAGTGTCGACAGATACTGAATTTCGTAGTATAATGACTTCAAGTCAGGTGGCTGTTTTTGCACAGGATCAGAATGAGATGCAGAAGCGAGTCATAAAACTACTGGAAATGGAAGCAGGCAAAAAACCTGATGGAAGGCAATATGATCACTTCAAACTTGATTCTGATGTTGGAACATATCTGAGTGTAGCTGAAAATGAATATAAGGAAGTGTGTACAGGTTCCCCTGAACTTTTCAATTCTGAGATTGATGGAAAAAATACTTGCTTGGAAGCTGCAAAAGAAGAAGGAAATGCTCAGGAAAATATAAAGGAGCTTCACAAACTAAATGTTCCTGCTGAGCAACTTGAAAATGAAATCCATATTGAACCATTGAGTTCAGGTATATTGTGCTCTCAAGTAGACAACTCTCATGAGAGTTCTTCTAAAAGAGCCCACAAGTGTGAAGATCCCTTTCATAATTTTCACTCAGCATTTAAAAGACACCTGAAATCTAAGAGAGCAAAACTCAGTTCTTGTCCAGCTGGTCCTGGGATGAGAGTGGCTCAAGAGGGAATAACAGAGTTCAAGAAACTTCAAAAGAAATTAACAGCACTTAAGAATTGCTGCAGCAAAAATCAAAAGTACAATGTTTTGGTCACGATTGTGCATCCTTGTCATATCAAAGAAATACAGGTGAAGACTAGACCAAAATCTTCATGTAAAGTTCCTGTAGCAACAGTTGTAGTTATTGACCAGTCAGAAATTGAGAGAAAAGTGGTGCTGTGGCGTGGTGCTGCATTTTGGTCACTCACTGTGTTTCCTGGGGATATTGTATTGTTAACAGGTGAGAATTCTTATTTGCATTTTAATATGTGGATCTTTAAAATGCCTGTTTAAAGTAGAACAGTATGTAACCATAGCTCTCTTTCTTGCATTACTTACATCATTCAACAGCACTTTGAGTTATCACCCATCCTTCCAGTCGAACATCAACTGTCCCATAGAAGTTTGCCCATCTCTTATGTATAGTCTTTGGTCTGAGAAATATAAAATGCTGTTGTCTGCTAATAATGAATATTCCACCTATTAAGTCCTTTGTACTCTAACCCAACAGATGCAGAGTTCCCTTTAAGAGAGCACATTGTGTGTAAGAGAGCACAGTACTATAGAATGATACTGTACCTAATTTGAGGCTGGAGTTGGCCAGAACTTGATACTAGTCTGGCTATTTATGTTTTGCACAATGCCAAAAACCCAAACACAAAACCCCAGAAACCAAACCAAACAAAAATATACTGCCCCCCCAACAAACAAAAGCATCCCCTGCCCCCCACCACAATATAAAATTGTTTGAATACAAAAGTTTAAGATGCCTGTTGTTCTTTAAGAGTTCTTTGAGTGCTTATAGGCAGGTACAAAGGTAGATAAAGAGATTGAAGATAAATTGGGATTTTTCTTTTCTGCTCAGAAATTCTTACCTCAGAATACATCAAAAGTGTTTCTGGGTAATCCTAGTACTTTATTACTCATTCTGAAACATAGGGCAATAATAACTTAACCAATACAGTCACTCCCTTAACCTGCTATGAGGATATTGAATATTTTATATGAATTGAAGAATTGCATCAAACTACTGAGAAAATCTTTTAACTTATTGTAAATGGTGTTGGTAGATAAAAATATATCACTTTGTTTCCAAGTGCCCTCTTTTGAACTTTCACACCTGTATGTATGATGGTTCTGTAGTCAAGAGAAGTATGACACACTTCAATATTATTGATACGTGAGTTGATAAGGTTGCTTTTTTCTTGCAGATATAGTAATGTATGAGAATCTTTGGTGTGGAGAAATCATGCTGCAATCTACATTCACCAGTCAGTTACTGAATCTGGGGAACTGCTCAGCCCTCAATCCAGAAGAATGTAAGATTATACTGCATAAGTTTTCATGAAAATCACAGTAAAGTGTCTGTACTATATGGTTACTTTATATATTAGATTTTATATATAGTACTCCTTTTTGTTGGCAATGCCTCATGTACAGGATAAAATGGAAATGTGAGCAACTGAGAAGTATAAAACACTAGGAAAGTATGACAGGAATACCTCTGGACATGGTGACAGCAGATAGGTATGTGGAGCTTATGGTAATGTTGGGTGGTTACCATTCAAAACTCTGAATGCTGAGAAAACTGATTTTTTTTTGACCTAAGAGTGAGCAGTTATCCCAGGACTCAACCATAAGATGTCTGAGATTTCATGAGGATTAATGTTTTTTTGATAAGAACTGTAGAGGCTTAATGAGTAAGTAGATCCACTCAGGGAAAGTAATTGACTGAAGGATATTAAACACAAAGTCCTTAAAGATATCTGAACCGTGGAGGATTGGCAACTAAGGGAAAATACAGTAGAAGTATCACCATAAACTTGTGTTATTCTTACTGTCATCTTCTGTCCATTATTGCCAGCTGTTTAAGGCAGATTTTGAGCTAGAAAGATCAAAACCAGTTATTCTTACCCAGCTATGATACAAGATTTCTTTTGTATTTTTGGTGTAATTAAAAATACTGTACTTAGCTTAACTTTGGGATATTATCAAGAGGAGGCAGTTGAAGTACAGTTTAATTTGGATGAAGTGTTACACATCACAAGAAATTTTGCAGTAGAATAGCTGTGAAATGGTCTTGCTTTCGTCAGCGTAAATATACACCAATGATTATGTTTTATATTTCTAAGCTTAAAAAAAAAAAAAGGTTTCCTCTAACTTTGGGCTTGGTTTGTTGTTTGGTTTGGTTTTTCATTTGTCTTTTTTTTTTCTCAGTTTATCCCATAGTTGATTGTGATGTTCTCCTTGGCTTACTGACATACATAGCATCAGAATTTCCACACTTCAAAGACATTCCACGAAGACAAGTTCAGAGGCTGGATAGTATTCAGTATATGCAGCTGGACCAGCTCCAGCCAAATACAGTGGTTCACTCAATCCTGAGAATTACCAACATTGCCGTATTAACAGGTAAGTTCATCCAGTCGACTTCAACTTCTGAAACTTCAACAATAGGTAAAACTTAATCAGAATTGCTTGCAAAATTGCTATTTGTTTCCCATTCGATACGCCAGTGTTTGACATGGGAGTCACCAGCAAAACCTTTGTAATCATCCACTCATGGGGGCACAGCAGTTAGAGAAATAGACCTAGGGAGAGGAAGGGAATAATGGCTGTAGTCAGTTGCTGAAATGAGTTTAATGCATAGTAGTACTGTCGGCTACTGCTCGTGAAATGGGACTAGCTTATGAAAATGTCATGTGGAACAGTCTAAACTGACCTGCCACCTTCCGTGTAAGCGTTCTGTCATTAAAAGAACATTTGATGGTACTTAGAAATTGTGGTTTTCAGAATTAAATAAATTCTTTATTATTTTAATGTTTTTAGGATGTCCTTGGCTTTTTTATTTTATAATGAAACTGATCTTTTATAATGTTTTATTCAGAATATGTTTCTATTTTTTCCTATTTGGTTTATTAAAGCTAAGCATTCCTAATTTCTTAAACACATACAATATTTCTTTAATACTACATACTGTGTGCCCTTCTTGTAAAATTTCTTTTTGATTTTCCATGCTGGAAAATGCGCAGTGTGACACTAAGATGTCCTACTGTGGTACTCCTGTTTCTTCTGCATAGGCACAACAGAGAACTAGTTCATTAACATAATTTGGTTTGGAAATATGTTTCCTTGTTTCCATTCATAACCAGGTCTTACAGCTGCTTCCTAGCATCTTCTCCACCTCCTGAAATGAACAAAGCCAAATTATCTTGGGGCATTCTTAGTATTTGATACGGTGTCCTGGCACTTTTTTTTTAACAGTTGAAGACCACTGTTCCCACCTGAAAAAGAAATCTTCCTGTCTTTTCCCTGCGTAACTGTTTTGATCATCTTTTCTTTACAGTTCCACTGTTGCATAATAAATTTTGCACATAAATTTGATCATCCTTCACTAGCATCATGTGTTACCCACGCTATTATGTTATCATGTTTATTCATTAGAAATGGAGAATTCTGAAAATATAAGTCTTCCTATTATTGTACATAACACCAGAACTGTTAGATACTTAAAGCAAGAGTTATTGTTCAAAAATTTGTCTATGAAAATACTGTAGTTTTAGTTTGCAGCTGAAACGTTCAGGCAGTATCCTGGGTAAGAATGCGGCAAAGATCTTAATCGTTTCAATTTGTATATTGTTACTGATCCTCTTGGTCTGCTTGTATGTGACTGTATTTTTCTTTCATGTGAAAATTCTCAAGAAACGTTTTAGTGTATTCCACAAAAGTTCCATGAACTTTAACTTCCAATTTTGATGGTCTCTTGCTGGGAGATTGAGTATTTCTTTCCACTTACACTGGTAAGGATGAGTGGGAGCTGAAAGATGCTTACATACCTGCTGTTTCAAAGGGAGGTGTCCAGTTGCTGAATATTTAGGTGGATAAAGGTAAATTTATATACTTTATGCATTCCTTCAAACTAGATTAATCTTGTTGAAGAAATTGAATCGCTTTCATTCTGGCCTGAAGAAATTTTAGGTGTATTTTTTTCCCTTGTACTACAAAATGAGAGGGCAGCATGAATATCTTAATACACGTGTGTAGGTTTTCTGTTTTTATAAGATTTTTACTGCAGAAGTCATATGATTTCAAACTTTTTCAGAATCTGTGTATAGCTACAGAGGTGGCAACCAAAGAAAAATTATTCTAACAGTAGAACAGAACAGAGATCGACACTATAGGATGGTGCTGTGGGGAGCAGGGGCTGCCTGGTGCCCTCAACTTCAAAGGAAAAAAGGTAAAATCCTTGTAAAGTATAGGTAGCTGTAAAAGGATTTTTGTGATGCTATTAATATCTTCAAAATGTGCAGCTGGTAACATTTTTCCATGCAAGCTTTAGATACTCTGTTTGGATGGACCAGGTATTTGATACAGATTGTAACTTGTTTTCTTTGCTCAGAAGCAGTGCCATCAGCCACAGCATTTGAATGCTCTTACTTCATAAGACCTGAGAAAGCATGAGTGTTTTAAACTTGAATCGAGACACAAGATGCCTAGTTTTTTAACTGTAAAAACCCCTTGAATGTTAACTGTGTTACCAGTTCTGCTGTATCTTCCTTATTGTTGTCTGGTTTAGCATGAATTTCAGGTTTTTCTACTTCTGATTTTAATTTGCTGTCTTCCATTTTACTGCAGTGTCAGGCTTTATATCCTAATGGCCTTGCTATCAAGTCTAGCTCTAACAGACTAAAACCATCTCTTGCAAGAATTACATAGCCTGTGTTTTAGCAGTGGCTACTGCCGAATTTTGTTTTATTCCTGGCCTTGTTCTTTTAAAATACATGAAACTCGATTTTAGTCAAATTGATAACTAAAGGGTTTGTATTTCTGATCAGTGGATACACTTAAGAAATAAGCTCCTTATTAGTTGAAGTGCTGAATGTGCCTGCCTAAAAAGCCAGTTTTTGTATAGTGCAAAATAAAACCCAGAAAGGTTGAGCAATCTCATAGTGAATCTTTTCCTATTAAATATAGGCAGTCTGAATACTACCCGTTCCACTTCGATTTATAAGTAGTCATTTAACTGCAAGACCTACCTCTTAAGCTACTTGAAGAAGATGGTCCAATTTAAGCATTAACCAATTTACTTTAATACAGAATACCTACATGGACCTTTTTTTTGTGCATACTTCTACGTGAGCAAATGTATACTGTTTGTTAGATACTTAGAAATCTTAGAGAATTTAGTATGCTAGAATATTAGACTTTTCAAGATACAGAATTTTAAGCATTTTTATAGCTGGAAAAAGAAGCTACCCAAAGGTAATTTCTCAGACAACATTACCTAATGCTTAAAGCAGGAAAGTGTAAGACATAGAGCTCTGTAGTAATAAGTGTATTTGTTGGAAAGCTTGTGTCCTATTCTGCAAGTAGTGTACTGTGTATCTAGGAGGTAGCATTTTAATGATTAAAGGATTATCTGAAATTCAAGGTGAGTGATTTCTCAGCTGTTAAAATTCTTAATCACGGACAAACCATGAACAACACAGCTGTATTGTGTGTTTTCTGGTTGTGTATGTGTGTACTGACTTTTAACTTTCAAACTGTCCACATACTTAAAGTGCTTAAGACTATGCAGTTCTAGAGCATCTAAAAATCGTTCCTGATAACTTGTATTTACTTTTTCATCTCTTGCTAAAAATCAGTACAGTCTTCCAGTATACAGTCATCAGACATTCAGTTCATGTTTTACACTTACCTGGTTTAGATTACCAAAAAGGAACGATTTATTTCATTACACACATTTCTCTAAACTTGATTCCTTACACTTTACTCATGTTTTGTGATCAGTTTTCTAATCAACAGAGGAATATCGAAGATCTGAATAGCACGCTAAATTTGGGTCTCAACCAAATCTTGTACCCCAGTTAGACTGTCCTCTACTTCCATGTATCCCCTCTTGCCAAGTGCCTGTTTGTTTCCTCCCATTTAGATTTTGCTTTGTGTTGCTGTAGTGTTACTGCCTGAACCTTGCTTTGGACCAGAGCATACTCAGTTTTGGGAGGCTGCAAGATCTTTAGTCAGATACGAGATGCATGAAGCTGCTCAGAGGAGAAGATATTTTGGAGTGTTTTACTGTAAATCTGGGCAGCAGGTTTTTCAGGAGCTTGCACTTCTAGCAAGTTACCACCAAAAATCAGACTAATCAAAAATATGAAAATACTAATATATGCTAATAAAATACTTATAGACACTTCAATACATTAAACAAAAAGTAATGAATCTGTATTTTTCTGACCTTATTTCCAAAACCAATTATTTTGGCTGCAATTTTCACCTTGAGCAAACATGGGAAAAAATAATAGCCGAAGTAGTTATCAGATTTGATTAGTAGGTGAATACTTGATTCTTACAACAAAACAAAAGACAACCTAAAATATGTTACTCTTCTGTGATCTCAGGTTTTAAGCAGTTTTTCTTTAAGAGTTGATTGGAAGATAGAAAATTAATTATTTTTACATCAGAATATTATGGAAATAGAAGATTAAGGAACAGAGACATATTAGAGATGAAAGTTGATTAATAACATAAAGATGGCTTCTTCTAACCATTGACAATGTTCCTTATTAGAGCTGACAAGAAATTTCATAACTGGTTTCTTTTTCAAAAAGTTGAGCTGTCTTGAAAGCTGGATTCAGCCCAGATGAAATAAAAGCATCATTCTGTTATGGGAGGACTCATGTAAAGTTTATAGGGAAAGGAAAAGCCCTACATGTCATCAGGCTTCAAATGGAGTTGGCAGAGCTGATCATATGAGAATGTCTTGCTGATTGGTTTCTCAATCTTAGAAGTAACCTTGGCTTTCTGAGAATTAAATAAGGTATAGAAAGTAAACTCCTCTGGGGCTTATTTGGTTGTTGGGGTTTTTTTTATTTGTTTATTTGGTTTTGGTCTGTTGGCTTTATGTTCATTTATTCTTTTTCTTTTTTTCTGTAGACCACATATGGGACTTTAAATACCTTCTGGTGCAACGTAGTTCTGTCTCAGGTGATTCTGAACTGCACACAACTCCGTGGTCATCATGTGAGTGCTTGTTTGATGATGACAAAAGGGCAATTGAATTTAAAGAAAAGTTTCAGAAAAGCAAAACATCCATCATGCAGGTGACAAAGCTCTTGGCACATTTGGAGGAAAAGTGCTCAGGTAAAGCTGTTATCCATAGCTCTGTAATGTCTGTGGTGCAGTGCATAACTGATCAAAGAATCATAGAATTATTGGGGTTGGAAAGGACCTTAAGATCATCTAGTTGTAACCCCCCTGCCATGGGCAGGAGCGCCTCACACTAGGCCATGTTGCCCAAGGCTCTGTCCAACCTGGCCTTGAGCACTGCCAGGGATGGAGCATTTACCACTTTTTTGGGCAGCTTGTTCCAGTGGCTCACCACTGTCACAGGAAAGAACTTCTTCCTTGTGTCTAACCTGAACTTCCCCTATTTTAAGTTTTTGAACCCGTTACTCCTTGTCCAATAGAAGTTCTGTTGGTCAAGCTAAATACTGCTTTTTTTTTTTTTTTTGATGTTTTTGTTTGTTTATTTTTAAAGTTAGCACAGTTCTATGAGTCTGAATTTATTCTAGAGGTTGCTGCTGCTCAGTACCCAGCCAAACTGGGGTTGCAGCCTCATTCAGTGAGCCCAGAGGCAAGATAGGTGTGGTATGTGGCACCATACAAAGACAGCTTTGGAACATGGGAAGAAATGCTGCGTTTTGTTGTTAACCAGTCTAGTAATCATGTGATTAATAACTAAAAGTTTGCTGAATAGTATTTCTCCAAAACTGGAATTCTCTAAAGTGAGAGTAAAATAGCTACTGCTATTGAAAACATATTACAAAAGAACATACTTTACAAAAGCAGTGAAGTCAAAGATTGACAAGGTTAGTGTTAAACATTAAGAAGTAACTAAATGGAGTTGGTATTGCAACGTTTAACTCTAGTCTGTTATGTTTAATTAGTGAAAAGCTAAGTTGTTAAAGCTGTGATTTTCAGCGTCTCTGAATTAATGTGGAAGAAAAGCAGTTGCGAATTATTTGCGCAATTGTAATAACCTTGATCTCTTGTTCAGGCTTTTCTATAGTGACATCTATCAGCTGTAACCCTGGCTTTTGGTTTCAGTTATAAATAAAACTGAATGCAGATTTAATTGAAATTGTTGTTTTTGTAGGAGTGATTCAAGTGAAAGCTCATATCTTAGAACTGAAGTTTACTGTTTCCACTGGTCAGTACAAACAGCTCATCTTTCATGCTGACACTTCGCTGGAGTGTGTTTTGGCTTCTCTGCCTACAATTACGTATTCAGGTTGTGCTAAATGTGGTTTGGAGCTACAGGCAGATGAGAACATGATCTACAAGCAGTGTATTAGATGTTTGCCATACAACAAAGTAAAAACATTCTACAGGTAAACAAAATTAAAATAATGTGGGAAGTAAACTACAACTTCCTCCAATTTAAGTTCCCTCATAAAATTCTGTGTTTAAGGTATGTATAGTTAGCAATTCCTATTTTTCTAATGGGTTCTCAAAGACCCGTTCTTTAATTAATGTATTATATTGTAAAATTATTTGTTTAAATATTTTTTTTTATTTCTTTGAATACTATGTCAGAGTGACAAGTTTTACCTTGTACTGTGTCAGTAAGCTAAGATGGAGTAGAAGCTTGAGGACCAAAGAAAGATTACTTGAGTCTTGTTTCGTCCGAATTTTGAAGTGACGTGAATGCACATCTATATTTTTAAAATGATTAATCTGCCCTAGCCTTGCAGAAATTATATAAATGTGTTTTTCAATCAACATTCTCAGAGCAGAGATACGAGTTATCAGCAGATGGCACTGTTTGACAATACACACATTTAAAATAAACCAAAAATAAACCAATCCAGTTGGTGTAGGAACAGCATTATTGACTGATCATTTAATTCTTGTATTTATCTTTGGGCTTTTGAAGTGTAGCAACTTGAATGTAGCAACATGTCCCTTTATAGATTGTTTTTAATCCCTCTATATAAGGAAGTAGTAAGTTCAGTATGTTCTATTTCTAGCAATGCAGTAAGTACCAGCATCTCTTTCAGAATAAAATCTAAGTATTGTTTTCACTTCATACAAGTAAATTTAATAATACTAAGCCCTGCAGAGTTCTTAAAACATAAGATTAATCTATAATTTGATTTGCTTATTTGTGATTCAGGGAATGTAGTAACTTATTAACATAACACTTATTTTAAAAGTGTGAACATTTAAGAAATAGACACTATGATAGGAAAATAGGTAATACAACAGGATCTTGGCATTTAGAAGACTTAGTCTTTATATCTCATGTTTCTATACTGTAGGTCAATGAAGTCGTCCCCTGTCATCTTTTTCCTTTGAAATCTAAGAGCCCAGTTTTGTTAATCAGCTGTGACTGTAATGAAACTCATCTTTTACTTCAGATGCCAGAGACACAAGCCTTAGATAGATGCATGTGTATATGCTTACATAGCTTGCTTTTTTTTCTGAGATACCTAGAATGTTGAACATGGTAACAGTAGCACTAATAATGAGGCAGAAGTTCCTAGAAACTTATGCTTCACATGAGCATTGTCATGTAACGTGCAAATATTTCCTCCTCCTTTTATTTTATATATATATATATTTATTTTTTTTTTTAACTAGGAGAATATGAATATTAAGCTAGAAAAAAACATGAAAACTAAGAGAAGAAGAAATACTCTGTATTTCAGAGCTCACCTCTTGAATGTCAGATATCTGAGATAGGTCCTTGTTTCTTACATCTGTTTTTGCCCAAAATTTGTTTCCTGGCATCTTTTTCCTGGAATTTGGTATGATGTTAGCATTCCATTCAAATAATCTTTCCAGTCCATTCCAATAAGTGTTTGTATTTCAAATAGTTGAACATGTTAACATTAGTAGTAATGAGATGAGAGATTCCTAGCTACTTAGTGCTAAGCATGAATTGAATCTAACCCTTCTCTACTGATGGAAAAGCCCATTTCACTGGCATGCTTGACCAGCTTAGTATAAATGTACTAAAGACTATTTACTTGGTAGCCTCTAAAGATTATTTATTTATGCCTTTAAAGAAATTTAGCTATATGCTTAAATATGTTTCTGACTGGTTCACAGTCATTTAAATTCACCATGTTAAAAGCAGTGGTTTTTAAGGAATAAAGTTAATCACAAATTGGTGTTTTCTGTGCACTAGTTAAAGAAAATTGTTAGGCTCTGTTTTGAAGACTCTGAAATTTCTTTCTCACCATGACAGTTCATTCCTGTTGAAGTAAATAAGATTATCTGAAAGAAGACTTAGATGACCTGGAGAACAGAGTATGAACTGAGAAACAGGTAGTCAGAGTATAATAATCAGAAATAAAGCAAAATTAATCTTTTCTACTGCATCACTTGTTTTGTGACACATCACATTTGTAGACCACATTTGCCTATGGTTTTGAAAGCTTTAAATTTTGCAACATCTGTTAGTACCTTTCTCTGCAAACATGTTTTAGTTAATTATACTGTTTCCAAAATGTTAATGTTTAGTATTTCTTGAAGTCAGTGATTTTCATGTACATCAGCATAAGTTGTCTAAACCCAAATACATTTCTTCAGAGACAAAATAGCAATTGCCCACAATTATTTGGGTAGTTATCAGTGTATAAGCATCTAAGTGTATTCTTAAGCTTTCTGTCATGAAGGGAGCCAGCAGTCTTTAATAACTACAGTAGTCTGGGCCTTGGTTTCTGTCTAGACCAACAGATTTGAAATAATCCCATACATAATCAGACATGGAGTTCTCTTACCTCTTTTAATCACTGAAATTATGAAATTTTGCAGTAGCTTTTAGATCAGTGGTTGGCAAGTCAAATGATCTGCCTACTGGGAAAGTGGTATATCTGCAGTCATTTGCTTTCATGGCATCTACCTTTGAAAAGTTCTGCATTGAAGATGACTGTGCCTTATTTTATTCCTTTATTTAATGTACACCGTTTTGGTACTGTTCCAATGTTGCTATAACCAGGATTTACATTATTGTGATATGTCCTGATGTTTAGTATTTTAGTTGCTTACATGGGATGGTCAGGATAGAAGCATTGCATCCTCCTTCGGTCAGAGCAGTGCAGATCTTCTGAAGTGTGAGGGTTGTGATGGTGCAGATGTTACAGGTCAAATTCTAAATAGTCTCTGGGCAGTCAAAGAGCATATGTTGGGTAGAAGCTGCATCAGCTCTATAAATTATTAGGCTTAGTAAAATCACTCAAGCTTGAAAGCAAACAGAAACTACCTGTTGAGCATCGCTCTAGAGGACTGCTAAGGTATCATCATCTTGCAGAAGCACAGCAAAACCCAATAGAATAACTTATTTGATACTTTAAATATATAAAGTTGAAAGCCGTAAATGACATAGCACATATTTCATAGCAATGCAGTTCTCTTGTCTTCCAGGATAAGACCACTGCTAAAGCATTGTTACCTGCAGTTGTCTGAAAGTAAGGCTTACTTGATATATTTTGAAGTTATTTTAACATTGAATAGTAAGTTCAGTGTATATACATCTCAAACTCATTCCAGCTCTACAGATTCTACAGGAATGAGTGTATAGAGATTTTCTAGGTTTTCTAGTTCCTGATGTTATCTTGGAGGGTAATATTACATTGTATTACTTTCAGAAACTTTGCTTCAAAGAAAAACATAGCAGCTAACTTTGAGGTCTTTTGTTTTCTGATTTAGACCTGCTTTGATGACTGTAGAAGATGGAGGATATGAAATTTATGTTTATGTGGGATCTGAGTTGATGGAAAAAATCTTCCTCAATATTCCTGCAGACTGGCTGAAGAGATTAGTAGGTACTGTTTCATAAACTACTTGTGGTAGAAACAGGGAGTAAAGTTCACAGTGGAAGTAAAATTTTTAACTATTGACAATTTAGAAGTGGGATGAGATTGTTCTGGATGATGTTTGCTCATGTTGTAGAAGATTTACCAAAAAAAAAAAACCAAAAACTCAGAACGCTTCTAAGTTTGTCAGACAGCTACTGAAGTTAAGAGTTGAGGTATCAATGAGGTCAGATGGTAAGTACATTTATTATACTTTATATAGCAAAGTATTCAGTAATTACATGGATTCCTTATATGCAAAATAGACTCTTAGCAATATCTAGAAATAGCTGGCATTCTTTCATGATGCAAATCACTGAGCAGTGTTTCAAAGTTCACTTAATACATCCTGTTTGACTTGAGAGGTGTTTGACATAATTCACGGGTGTTAGTTTAATGAGAAACAGTATTAGCACATAGGTTTTAAAATACTATTTAAAAAAAAGCTATTTTTTTATTTGAATATTGACCTACACTTCCAGTAATTCAGTGTAGCTTTCATGGAAGTAGAACTTGATCGTTAAGTGCTATTGTGAAAATAAAGAATAAGTTGGATTTTTCTGTCTTTTGCAGTGCCTTCTTCAGATATAACCTATGGCACAGTCATAGCAGATCTGTGCCATTTGCTGCTAGCAGATACAGAAGCATCCTATTTGTTGGAAATTAGAAGCCATTTTGTACTAGATGAAAACAGCTATCCTTTGCAAAAGGATTTCCATCTGCTAAATTTTCGTCCTGATCTTTGAAGCATTGACCTCTTCAATAACAGAGACCATAGGAATACACAGATAGCAAACAGAAGAAAACTGAATTAACTGAAGGAAGCAAATATCTTTAAAAATACAAGAAAGGATTTTGGTTTTAACCTATAAAAAGGAAAAAGGACTGGTATGGAATATTTGCTAAATGTATATGCTGCTGCTGTAATACTTAAAAACTGTCACAAAGTATATTTTTATAAATATATTTTTATCATAATAAACTCTTCCTTAGTATCTAGCTTCCTTTCCTCTCCAGAAAAATTCACTAGTATTGAGACTGAATTTTTCTCAGATGTGGATGCCCTTCTCTAATCTGCCATAATTCGATAATAATTTGGTTTAAAGATTAGAAATTCCTGTATTTGTCAGTAGTAATGGGAAGTATTGAGGAATGTGTCACGTTTTGTATGATCTTGTATCTATTTCTTGGATGTGGGGGTATTTGTGCTATATAGCTGGGTAAAAATTTGAAATATTTTACAGGAAGAGAAGCACTGTTAGGCACTGAGAGGTCCTGTATCATTCTTCATCC
>JAOEHX010030864.1:0-11063 GCA_025448015.1 Bolborhynchus lineola
AAAACTCACCTCCCCCCCCCAAACTACCACCTCTATTTCTTAACTGATGTCAGTAAATCGAGTTTCATTTTTACACTGGCATTGTTTTTTAATCCATTAAGCTAATGTATTTTGTTTAATCCTACATTTTTAGGCCATCTTGCACCAGCTTCATCCACACAGAAGTCAGATATAGTCATACTTCGTAACTGAAATCAGCCTGGCAGTCAGCACATCCCACATTAAAAAAAAAAAGAGATTAACAGAAGGCAAACTTCTAGCTTTTGATTATAGCCTCTCTTGCAACTGCTCTCAGCACTTATCTAGGGTATAAAAAGCTCTTGGCTTTACCAAGTCCTATATGTAAATATGACAGCTATTTAAATTAAGGAAAACAGCTCATTATTAAAAACAAACCATGAGAAAGTGATTCTCATACATATTTTTCACAAGTATAATCAAGCCTTGTAGTAACTCAGGTTCAAACCAAACAATGATAAACTACTTAAGGCAGAAGTTTCAACTACATTTTAGTTCCAAGCTGGTTTTAGTTTCCTATTTTTGTTTTAATTAGAGATGAAACACAGCAAAATTGCTTTTAAAAATCTAACACAGCTACAAACAGGGCACTACTACTTTGTTTTGTGGGATGGGGTTACCCCCCTCTTGTTTCTCATTCAGTCTATTAAGAACCTTGGAAGCGGACACAGAGGCAACTGAATCCCCTGTACACAACCAGAACACACATAACAGTATTCACTCAATTTATATTTATATAAATATTTTATATAAATATTTATATTATATATATTAAATACTTATATTATAAATATAAGTATTTATAGGGCTGTAATAATTTATAGTAGATACTTAAAATAATAAACATGCACCATATTCAAAATACTATTTTAAAATTCACATTTTATAACATTATTGCAGTGCAGAGGAACACTGGGTCATTTAGGCACACAGACCTTATGTTTTGCTTTTTTCCAGTAGTATATTTCCAGTATACTAAACAAGCATAACTGGTATAATAGGAAACTTGTTAGTGTGTTCAGAAATTTATAAGAAAAAAAAAAAACTGGTAAGTAACATTCATACACAACAGCTTTAGAATGTGAAGTCTACTTCATGGAGTTTTGTACTTTTCAGCTACCTGACTGACCAAGATGAATTTCACAGATAACAGTACTCTAGCACATTCAAAAAGGAAGGCATTTAGCAGCATCTGAACAGATACCACTGGAAGGATAGTTATTACTAACCAAAGGCATAAACTTTAATATCTAAAACTGAAAATCATAAAAATCTGGCTTATAGACTGTAACACAGAGCTTCACTCTAAGAAGAGATCAAAAAAATCAATGCATTTTGGTAGCAACAAGTCTTATAAACCAAGTGCAAATGTATTAGAAAGATTTTTTTGTTTGTTTGTTTGCTTGCTTGGAAGAGTCATTCTCCAGAAAGAATGCCAATATAACAGAGGCATAGGTGCTCTAAGTGCAGTCAGCACTTAAATTCCAATTTAAAAGCACTCTACACCACGAGAGGGAAGTTCTATGGAGAAGAAAGTATTTACATTTGAAATACATAACAGTGACAGAATACAGTTCTGTAAGATCAAACAAGACAGTGCTTTTACAGCATCAGGTCTTTTCCCACCACCACTCAGGACTTACTGATTGTACGGAAAGACCAAATGATTTAGATTAACAGGAGTAGAAATGTGACTAAAAGAAAAATTAAACAACCATCACCAACAATTTCTCATTTGGGGGGGAAAAAATGCAGGAACACACATCTACGCCAAGAAGAGGGCTAAACAGTTGTAGCAGATGGTAAGGAAAGGTAGATGGGGCACATGGATAAGGAATAAAGGGCAATTTGGCAAGTTGGCACCAACCACAAAAAATACCTGAATAAAACGTGGATGTGTTCAGTTCCATCAGTGTCTCTTTCCAATTATTGTACCAAGGAACACTAGCTTTAATTGAGCGATCTGATAGAAAAAACACGATATTATTATACTAAAAACACACTGTTGGCTTTTACGCTCTGGTAGCATGAAGTAGAAAATCTATACCATGCAGGCCTATCAGGGACTGAAGATATTTGATTCCAGCTAACCTTAATCATGAACATTTCAGGATCCTCAACATTTGACAGTGTACTTCAACAGAATCCAATATTAATTTCTGGTTCAGCCCCAACTCTGGGCTTGAATAAAAATGGAAATCTATAAAGTAGTAAATAATTATATTTAGATACTATTTTATTTCTCTAGTTGGAAGATACTACAAATGAAACACGTGTTTCTAAGATTTCTCAGCTTGTAGTACCACAGTTAAAATAACTGAAGATGTTAGCTGCCAAAAGTGGTTATCCTAACATTCTCCCTTATCTATGTCATATTTCTGCACTGCTGCATGCCAGCATTAGCATCATGCAGCTCTCAACAGAGCCAGGAAAGTGATCTTGCTGAAAAGCTATTTGAGAGAAAAAATTTAAGTCTTTAGTGGAATCGTTTTTCCTCATTCTCCACATGCACCAGCAGATGGGCAAAGCAGGCACGGCTGAACATCAGCACCTTTTCAGCAACCAGCCACATCTCTTCATACAAGGATATGGAATTATGAGACTACTGAACAAGTGTACTAAAGAAGGATTACTAACAGCTAAACCAATTCACAACAGTAGTTCTAAAACTTTGCTAAAAGAGAGCAGGATCATGTTCCCAGTGCTAGAAACACTCAGATGTGAGCTTCTTAAAGACTAGGTCCTTCTTCAAAACCTTCAAATTAGACTGCACTTGATCATCATTAAAGATTAAGGAAATCTGTTTTAATACTGCTAACCTAGGAAACTAAGTCACCAAAAGAGCAAATTAAAAAATAGGTTAGAGTATTGCACATTTCTATGCCAAAAGGTTATGTTTTGTTTCCACAAATTAATGCTTCCATTGGTTTTCAATAAAATGCTCTAACGAAGTTAAGAAAAAAAAGTTTCTCAGTAAACACTCCTAGGTTTCTAAGTAGGGAAAAAAAAAATTCTATTCAAAAAGCTAGTGACTTCCTCATGTACTCCTACAATGTAATGGGATCCAAGTTTCATCACCAATAACACTGTACCAGTGTTTTGTGCTAAAGTCCTAAAACAGCTACCACAAAACTAGAAAGTTGTTACGCGATTTTGTCGTTCTCCATGATCTTGCACATCTCTCCCTTTGTCAAATAAGCATGTAGCCAGTCCATATGGAAATAAAACTCGAATCACTGAGAGACAGAAGATATAGTCAAGTATGACAATTTGCACATCTGAGGTTCCAGCAGCTAACAAGAAAAACTAAAGGAGTTATTTGCTTCTACAACTACAAAGCACGGCTTGATATAGCCACTCTTTTTCTTCCCTTCTTCCAATACCTCACTTTTAAATTGAGATCATTAGAAATATTATGGAAAAGCCTCTTCACTGAAACCATTCTGCTTTTTTAGGGTCTTCCAATCTCTAGAATTGAAGCAAACTTCTCAAAAAAATTTCACACATTAAAAAAAAAAAGGGCAATTCATCAACGTCACAGATAAATGAGGGCATAGAAAAGGGAAAAGGGTGCAGTTTCAAATAGCCCTTAAAAATTAGAATCTCCAGGCTCAAGTGTTTTCCTTTACTATCAATATTTCACATCAAGTTGAGGATGTGTCTTATAAATTAGGTATCAAATCTGCAGACCTATGCAATTTTTCAACATAAAATAAAAACCAACATCATCAGTTACTAATTCTCATGAAGTTTCATCAGTCTTTTGCTGTAGGAGAGCCAAATTCCTCACTGCATGCTGAACTTTCAGTACAATAAATTACTCATGTTTAAACAGGGCAATGCATACACGCTTTGAATTAAGTATGTACTCAAAGGCTTTAATGGATTAGGGTTAGGGTCTTAGTTGGGAGGAGTTTAATCTCAGCTCTCAACATCAGGTCTCATTTAGTATTATTCACAATGTGTCATCCTTTGGATACAAAACCTACATGTTTAGCATATTCTAGCCATTTTGACAGTGAAATATTAAGCACTGAGTTTCATAGCAAAAAAAAAAAAAAAAACAAACAAAAAAAACACAACAAAAAACTGGACAAGGAATCACACACCTTTCCTCAAAAGCCTTTTTTTACTTGCACTTGTTATAACAAGTTCATGGACTCTATGCATTAAGCACTAAATAAAAACAGGAGAAGCCAGCAGGACTAGCTTCAACATAAATCTGTACATTGGTACCAACATTATAAATAAGCTCTGATATTTATTCAATCAAGTGTAACAAGTCAGTATTATCAGTTTCGTAACAAGAAAACTTCTCATCTGATGTGCTATTAACACAACCAAAGCATGCATATTTTCTACATTAAAGAAATATGACTTAACACAAGTTCAGAAAATTACATTATGACACATTAAATTAACAGTTATTAAGTCTAACCACTCTTCTGGCATGATACAAAACCAAAACTACATGATAACTCTGAAGTTTCCATAAAAACAATGACTTAAAACTGATCACCTCTCAGACCAATTTTAATACATGCCATGAAGTTGAAATCAAGGTTGGAAACCTTACAGTAAATTCCAGATTAAGTTATGGAAAATACAACATTATTACATACCACTAATGTTGAGATCATAATCTCCAGCTGTGATCACATTAGCTACCAGTCCTTCAGCAGGCTGACTGACAGACACGACATCATTCAAAAGCTTTCGAATGGCACCAGGCTGAGGTGGGTGAGTAATAATGTTGTTGACAGCAATCTTCAAATTTTTAATTATGTGAAGCTGATTATTAGGATCTCTCATGTGAACTAAAAAGAAAACAAAAGAAAAAAAAGAAGCATTTGTTAAGGAATATAACAGAGTTAAAACAGTTTCCATACATTAGGATTTCTCCAACAGGTTTTCCTCTTTAAAGGTTACTTTCTTCACTAAACCCTTCTATCATCAATTTCAGATCACAGTCCATAATACTTGAATATTAGAAACAGAGGAGGAGAAGGCAAGAAGAAAATTTACTCATGTTCAACATTAAGCTCATCTAGGCAGACTGATGAAAACACAGCGTAGTATCTTAGCTTGTAAGAATATTCACTCAGAATAACAATGTACTTAAGAATGCATGCCCTTATACTGCTGCACCCCCTTCCTTGTGGAACATGCCCACACAGAAAGCCTATAGCAACCACATACAGATTTTACATAACATCTCATCTTCCCAGGAGCCACCAATTTCCAAGAAAACCTCAGTACCCAAGAGCATTCAAGAAACTTGACAGGGATAGCATAAGATTGGTTCATCCAAAATGAACATGACCATTTTTAATACTACTGTGTGATTATCTTATGTTTGTTTCAACTTTTCTTTTGTTAAAGAAAATGTTTTAGAATGCTACTCTTCTCCAAACAGCATCACACAACTGTTTAACCTTAAAATAATGTAGTTGAAGTTACATTTCTTGAGTGACAAACTTTAGGTTAAAATTAATCAAAGTTAGGGTTGGTAACACCAGTATTTCTGATTAACTTTTAAAAATTTGTTTAAAAATCAAAAAACACCTTATGAATATTAAATACCTATTTCAGAATCAGGCATGAGAGTTTTGCCTATGAATACTGGACTGTTGCAAGCACTCTCAAAAATAACCCCAACAATGCAGTGAAAGTGTCCATGGACCTACCGTTTATGACAGAACTACAAACAACTGGCAAGCATCTAATTTGCTACTGTGAAGATGCTGCTTTTTTAGCAGTGGACGGCTACCCATCAAGGTAATACTCAAAAAAGGAAACATCCCTTATTAAATTGAGCCTTGAAAAGGATAATACCAACCTTACGTACTTAAGGCCTAGCTCTGCAATCTTTTCACTGAACTTTGATTGGGCTGCAATCTCTTCTTTATCTTACAATGAAGTTACAATAAGCAACTGGAGCTTCATATGACTTGTAAATGCAGAGCTCCATTTGCTGAATCTTTGTGAAACTTGCTGCCTTAAGACATGTTTTCGAAAAACCATGCATGACACTTTCAGCAGATGTTACAATTTTGGGTCTGCTCTGACTTTTCATATCATAGAATCAACTAGGTTGGAAAAGACCTTTAAAACCATCAAGTCCAACCTTCAACCTCAGGTCTGCTAAGTCCACCACTAAGCTGCAACACTGCAGGCCTCATCTACACATTATGTGAACACTTCCAGGAACAGTGATTCCCACACTTCACTGGGAAGCCTGTTCCAATGCCTGATCATCTTTTTGGTGAAGAAATGTTTCCCAACATCCAATCTAAACTTCCCATGGCACAGCTGGAGGCTGTTACCTCTTGTCCTATCACTTGGTACTTAGGGGAGGAAGAGACCAGCCACCTCCTTTCTGGTAGTTGTGGAGAACAAAAAGTAACACTTTCCCTATTTCAAACCACAGGCATCACCAAGCCAGCCAGACAGCAAATGCAGGCAAGACACATTGAGTACAGCTACCTAAGACACCTCGCAATATCAGCTGTATTATAATAAAGACCTTGACTCTTTTGCATTTCATTTTCACATATCCCTGTTTAGCATATAAAGGGAAGCACAAAAGAAAATTCTTCTTCTCCTTACCTTGCAACTAACCACAGAATTTACACTGTGCAGGTCTTGGACTGAGTAGCCCAAAGAGCACTCCACAGGTTTTATACAAGCCTTTTCAGATGTAACAGCTATGAAAGCCAACCAGATAACACTAGATGCTTTTACAGTCCATCTTAGCTGTTAAAGCAGGTGCCTGTCACATTTCAAGTCTGGACTGCTGTAGTTCTGCCCTCCTCACTCACACATTCACTCCCAACCTTTAGCCAGCACTGAAGCCCATGGAAAAACATCGTGAAGCAGTTTAGAGAACTGATCCTGCCCAAAATGACCTGAAAACGTATGTTTTTTTCAGCTGTAAGTTTCAGATTCAAATGGTCCATCATAAGGCTGTATTAATGCAGTCAAGGGCAATTGTGCTGGCTAAACTTACTTCATCCAGTTGAACCTTTCTATCAGAAATTTGAAGGGAGGGAATTGTTTCTCCATCCCATCATATAGGTACATTATCAACCTTACTATCACATGACTACTGAAAAGATCAAATATAGAGGAAGTGGGACAGACAAAACACTAAGAAGCCAATTTGCCTTTATGAGTGCAGCTCTAACAGTAAAATTATTCTTGGTGTCTCTCCTAAAAATATAATAGCCATAATAATGTAGAGCAAACATTTCTGTACAGGATGCAAATGACATTCCTGCCATTATGTGCAATGCTAAGGACATAAAGGACATACCTGAAACCCCACAAAACTCTTACTTGGAACCCTAATACAAAATTTCAACTGTTACACATTTCTATCAAGCATTCAGAGAGTACTTTGCCAAAAGCAGGAACAGTAACATACCTTAGAATAAGATCTTTCTCATTAACAGTTGAAAAAACTCAGTTCATGTAGTATTTTTAAAGATTCTTAAACCCCACATGTTACTTTAAAGAAAACGTGCCTTTACAATACATACATTTGTTAAATTAGGCATCAATTGTTACTAACAAACACAATATTTAAGAAGGACTGCCACTTTGAAAATAAAAATCAAGGTATAAAATCCACAATATACTTTTGGTTTATTAAAGAAGGGTTGAATTTTGGGGAGAGTTTTGTTTCCTTCTAAAGTCAAGACTCAGAAGGACAGTAAAGTTTTCTTTCACTTTTTTAACTTTTTCTCCTTCAATAACAAAAAGTCACTTACTTATAAAAGTGAAGAAGCTAAAAATTACAGTAAGGAGGACTTAGACACTCCGTTCAGGATTTCCTACCATCACAATTTGTTATATTGTAAGGGTATTTTTGGCTACATTGACATTAACAAGTTGCTGATAGGCAAAAGTTGATGAGTAGGTTAATACTGATTAGTGCTGGGTCCCCCCCACCTCCCACTTACATTATGTGTATTTATGGGGTTTGACTTGAAATCTTGAAATTCAATATAATCTGGCCTCCTTGGGCTGAGCATTCACAAGAAGCATGTGGTTTAACACTACCTGAAGAATCAAGCAGCAGCCAAGGCCTTCACATCTCTATAAATGTGTGAAGGCGAATCAACGCATGCACAGTAGAAAACTCAGTTTCTGTGTATCAGAACTGTTTCACACATAAACAGGATATTCATTTTATAACTGCATTGCTTCTCTAAGTGAGACTACTGATGAACATGCAGTCTTTGGGGGGGCTCATGAGCTATGTAAATCCTAAACTTCACAGAAAAAACTATATTGTAATAGGACTAAAAATGCAAACCAGTGACTGAGCTCTTCAAAGTACGGAAGTTCAGTCACAAGGACTTTATGAAGTTATGCATAATTACAAGGGACAGCTTATTTCTAAGAGAGATGAAATACCAAATCAACCCAATTTTACATTACGAATTCAGTGAAATAGCCACTAAATAAAGACAGAAGCATTACTAAAGAAGGACAGCATTTCATGTTCCCTTAAGAAAGAGTTGTGCTTTCAAGTGAAACCATCAAAACAACCATAAGCACTGAAACACAGTTGTGGAGACATGCACATACACAGAGTCTGCTGTACCATGATCAGATCATTAACCATGCCTCTCCTCTTGACTGGATATGAAAAACACCACAGAAAAATCTTACTTCTAAGTCTGTCCAAACCTATTAAGGTAGAGCCATTTGAGAATCTATTCTACATTACATCTTGTGCAGAGGATACATTTAACAGCGTCACTATGCAAGTGTGTGCAGACTCCAACAAGCAGCTTCCCTGCCATAATGCTCCACAATTTCTGGAGGCAGAGAAACTGCTTATCATTACACAAGCTCATGAGAAATTTCATTGCACTGAACTACTCTTCTGCCCAAAGCAAATGCCTACTACTGCTTTCCCTACACACACATATGCTGGCTTTCACCACAAAAAGTTACACATAGCACACAGTAATGTTTTTTCCATGAAGCTAGAAGAGGAAGTCACACTTGGAGTGAGTAACTGCAGTCAGGCTTGTAGCCTATTGAATCAAATTAGAGCAGTGAAAAAACCGACTGAACTAGCTTCAGCTTCTTGGTTCTCTGACCCTTAGGTCAGGTTTTGAACAGGATGGTTCAGCCTGTCAAATTCAGACAGCCAACACAGAACAGCAAGGATGCTCCTTCTCAAAGATTCATTACAACAGCCATAGCCGCAAAATTAGGAGATTAAAACTGTATGAGTTTTTAGAATAACACAGAAGTTGAGTCCTGTCAGTCTCTCAAGTAATGAGCTCAAATTCCTATGTTATGTCAAGGGAAGGAGCCTAATCTTTAGCCACAACTAATTCCTCTATTAAAATAGGATGATGACTACTTCGGTTTATAATCATACTACTGGGGTCTGCATTTACACAAGGAACACTAGGGATTATTTAGGTTCACAAGCTCCTTACCTGCCACAATAGCTGGAACAAAGATAGCCACAACAAGGTGACAACAAAATAAAGCATTCTTCAAAGTAAATGGTGCATTTTGAATAGCCTGTCTGGTTCTGTTTGCTAGGTAAACTTTGAAACCCTTTCACCAAAGAACCTAGAGAGATATTTAAGAAACTTCACAACTCTAAGGATGTGAGCTTCTGCGCTTACTATTTTTTATCTCTGCTGCATTCTCACATAGCTCATGAGTGTTGCTAAACAAAGAAAAACATTTATAAACAAGTTATGGTTGTTTATTAAGTCAGTAAGATCTGCCAGAGAATTAAGGCAGATTTTTAACGCACACTAGTTTTTAAGTTGATGCCATTTTTTTAAACAGCAATTCAAAGCTCTCACTCAAGTGACAGTACAAGCTCCATTTTCTTGCACTGTTTCCTCAGCATATGACATGAAGAGCCTCAAGTCTTAGCTAGGAGTCTATCAGAAACCAAGCCTAACAAGTGTTACTGCACTGCCATTCTGACAAGTAGTTCTATTCTAGTGCTGTCCTGCATGCTGCTCTGATGAGCAATGACTTGAAAAGCATATCTCAAATTAAACAAACAAAAAAATAATAATCCAGATAAGGTAAAGCATCACAGTAAAAGAAGCCTACCACGTCTCTCAAGTGGTCAATTTCCAGTTTTACTGCTACTTTGCTACTTAGTCATTTCACCTGTGCCACATAACCAGCCCAGTTCCTAGCTTCCCTTTGCACAGGTCTTACCCATAGAAACATCAGCAAAAGAAGTATATACAGTGAAAGTACAAGTGAGAAAAAGCACAGACGTGCAACTGAAATTACAATCAACGTTTCTGGAAGACTAACCATACTTTCAATGGCTGGGTACTTCACTATCAGCCTTTCTACAACTGTCAAACCCAAGATCTACAGCAGGAGTCAGGTACAAGTATTAGCCAGATAACAGCAAAGTTTAAAGGAAGAAAACATCCGTTTGGAAAAGCTAGATGTACAGACACCTTCCTCTTCAGCCATGTGCTCCGTGACGTCTCCAGGAGAAGCCTAACTTCCAAGGTTCCACGAAGAAGTACATATTGAATAAAATTAAACAGACTTAACAGCTACCGGGGGTACCCCAGCAAATCCGCGTCTCCGCAAAGACGGCCACAGCTCCGGCTAACACCCGACCGAGTGGCCCGGGGAAAGGCTGTCGCCTCCCTCCTCCGGTAGGCTCAGGCACCCCGCGCCACAGGGCAGGAGGCGTGGCCGCGCCCGTCGGCCGGGCAGGGCCCCTCGGGCGGCCGCCGGGCGGAAGGGAGCGGACGGCTCCGCCTTCCTCGCCCGGTGTAAACAAGCTCCGCTCCGCTCCCGTCACCGACCTTCCGAGGTGAGGCGGCAGAAGGGCTTCACCAGCTCGGCGAAACTCAGGTTGTTCTTTCGGGTGAGCCTCTCCGCCTCCTCGCTGCACAGCGCGGCCACCAAGGGCACGAACGAGTCCTGGATGAACTCCTGCACCGACTGCACGCACTGGGCCATCGCCGTCGCCACCCGGAGCGCCGAGCCGGCCCCGCCACCTTCCTCCTTTCTTCTCCGCC